>JBBYHQ010340246.1:0-13029 GCA_038382645.1 Spergularia azorica
CGTTTTTGAAGAAACTGAGCAGCGTAAACCAGAAGTTTCTTCGATTGAAAATACAAACACCAAATAATCCCAATTTTCGAACCAATCAACCCAAATGTAACCAGAATCTTACGAAATCAAGTGATGTATCACTCCGAAATCAAACCAAATTGGATTCCGAAGAATCGTAGATATTACGCTTCAAATTAGAAGCAATTTGAGTAGAAATTGAGCTAGTTTTAGCTCAAAATCAACAAATTGTAACCGAAATTACAAGGTAATTTCGAAAAAAAATGAAGAAATGTGAAGAATTATGATGAATTTGTGTAAGATTTATGCGGAAATTGGACCGAAGATGGTCTGATACCATGAAAAGAAGTTGGAATGTAGCTTGTAGTAGAAGATGAACATTGTAATTTTATTCCACAAACTCATGAATTATATTAGAGTTGATATTTGCTATTTATAGTAGCTAAGGTAGTTATAACTGTTGCCACATCAGCATAACAGAATTCTTAAACCAGAATTCTGTTATTTCAACTAACTCATATATCTCACAATCCTCTATCCAGTTTTTACGTCAAAGAAGAAAAATTCTCCACCTAGCTTACTTAGTGCTCGTAATATATATGTTATAAAAGATTATTTAATGTAGCTAGAAGTATTTTTAAAACCTTTTCTTTTACGTAAGTGATCCACTCCAATCTAAAATGGACTGGACCAGAACATTCTGAAGTTTATATATCTTCTATGGATTGACAAGTTAGACAAGTGGTTCTATGCAATCAACCAATTCAAGTTAGATATTAAGATATAAGTGGTTCGAGTTTGGTATTGTGAAAATGAGATGCAAGGTTCAATCGTCAAGTTACTCTCGAAAATTCGTACAGGGTCTTACTATATATAATTAGCATAGCAGAAGCTGAGAAAAATTGAATTATTGTATAACGATTACATAGAAATATATAATTGTGACTACATCAACTGACAGCTATTGCACTTACATTTTCTTTCCATCACATTGTTGATGGAATCAAAAACTCATGTATCATCACATATACCAGCGCTTGGTTGAATTTCTTCACTTTGACATTCAGAGCACTGGGCAGAAATCACATTGCGTCAGCATCAGCAGTGACCATCGCAATGCTTTGTTTTAATTAAACAGTCGGATTACCCTTGTCCGTACCAGTTCTGAGTTAGCTACTTAGCGCGCGGGAAAGCCCCGGGGGGGCGCTCTCAGTCCGTCCTCGGGCCGGCACGAGGCCTACCGCTCTCGCCGCGCGAGCTGATGAATTATTGTATAACGATTACATTGGAATATATAATTGTGACTACATCAACTGACAGCAATTGCACTTACATTCTATTTCCATCACATTGTTGATGGAATCAAAAACTCATGTATCATCACATATAAAAAAATTAGCAAATACGAGTACTATGGTACTCCGTATTAATCTGATAATTTTAAATTACAATTCACTAATCAGGGAATAATAAAACTATAAATCATAAATAGACTAATTCACATCCTACATACATTGTACGTAACTAAATCACACCATGAGTAGCACAATCATGATCGACCTTAATTAACTTGGGTTGTTGTCCCTGGTTGAATCCTTGGTACTCACTTATATGTTCTTTGCAACATTAGATACTCGCCTGTATATAAATAAACAGAATGACTGCTTAGCTCAGTGGTGGTGGAGCTTATTTCCCTTAAAGAAGTTACTGCAGCTTTGTACCACATTGTTACGGTTATCGTCGAAGTAATTATTGCAGTTAACGGTACGTGAACGCACTAACTCCTCAACTTGAGGCGAGGACTGAAACTCGGACTGTGTACGACGGTGCGACGAACCGTCACCACCGTTGAACGAAGAGTGTATGTCAAGTTGTCAAGAAGAGGTGGCTAGAAGATCCAAAAGGTGGAAAGTTCAACGAACTTAGCTTAGCTTGCAAATTGACGCCCACCATATCATATGATGAGCATGGTTTCTTATTAATCTTTTATTTACACCTTGCATAGTGGATTAGTGTCGGATATTATATGGAAAAAATCGTCATCAGCATTAAACCGTAAGAGTTTAAAGTTTTAAACATGTCCTTCAACGGTATTATCCTAGTGTTTCAAAGATTGTCGTTTATGATAGGACAAGAAGAGGTCAAATGTACACAATCATACAAGTCTTATTCATGTTGAAAAAGAGAGACCTTCAATAGACCGTTTCGGAAATCCTACCAACAAATTGCTACTTTACAATAATACAAGAAATGCTGAATATTATATGATGGAATGGCATAAAATTGGCTTTAACACCTTAGCTAATAAATTATGATATCACATTGTCTAATATCGATGTAATTTTACTTGCAAGAATATAAATTAAACTTAAAATTGCATTACAATAATAATATAAAAATCAATATAAATAATATCGAAACAGTAACTTTTTCCTCTAACTAATTGAATTTTTGATACTCATTGCATAAGCATAATTAAAATATCAATTCTGTGATAACATTAGATTACATAAGAGCAATATATAACTAAAATATTTAACAATAATGATAACAATGAATAGAAAGGGGTGAAGATATTTTTTGAGGAAAAAAAAAAAAAACGATACGAAAATGTAACTGCAATCTATATCAAACCAATCCACAATTTGGTAGGGTGGTAATAAACATGTCAATACATGACCAACAAAAAAGAAAAACATGTCAATAAATGACATCCTATCAATTTCTTCAAAGAACAACATTGTCATAAGTCGTTTATAATGTGATTATTTAAAGTGATAGTAGTCCAAAGTTGATCCAAGAGTGTAATCAAAGAGATTAGGTTTGTTTTATTTGAATTGCCATCTCTATGTGCTCCTAAACTGTCGGCTCATCCGGTCTATTTGTCATGACATTTTTTTCATTGACTACTTTTACTATTAGCTGTCATATATATGGAGTACACTGGCTACGACGGCCGCCTGTTTCTATCCAATCTAACAAAATTTGTTGCTTCTAATATAATGAAAATGACGAATAATACATTAATACTATATACTCCGTATATACCAGTATGTCTTATTAGAAAGACATATTGTGTGCACGTGCAATTTCTCGTATATGATCAATAGAATTGTGCTTGTTTCAAGTTTGGCTAATTTAGTTGCTTTTGAATCATTTACATTGAGTATGTAGAAGAAATCGCTCTCTTACACTTTAATAGTATGTATAGTTCCGTTCTTTTGTAGGTATTCTTAATTTTAATGTAATTGACGCAGTGTCTTTTGCGATCTTCCGGTCTTCCCTACTGACTCCCTTATATTATTCTCAAAGGTTTGTGTTTAAAGACGCATTATTGAAAATCTCGCATACTCTCTCATGAGGATAAATAATGGTTTGCATACGTGAGGATGAAACCAAAGTTAATGATTTAAAAGGGCAAGTAAGTATGTCCTTAATTTTTAATTTTATACACACATTATATATTGTAGCTTTGATCATACACGCATGGAGAGTAAAATGCTCTGCATTACATATTGTCAAATGCTTTCACTTACCACGAGATATATTTAAATTGAACTCTTTTAGGTATATTTAAACTGAATTACCAAAGTGATGTCCTCAAATAAAATAAAAATGTGATGCATTTTTAATGTTACGAATCACAACAATGCAGTCACAAAGGTGTACAAAATTCAGCAATTACATTATACATTTATTCGGAGTATTTTTCTTGTAAACTTTCATTAAAATCATAGTAGTGTGAAACTATATAATACTCATGCATTGTCATGCATGAAACCTGTAACAAGAGCCCATATATAATAGCTAGGCATCACAAGCATTCACTGATCTTCAGCCATGTCAGTCACATTAATTCTGAAATCATGGGTAATTTGTTTTTCATTTGGTGGTCCAATCACAAGTTTATGCAATCCTTGGATTAACTTCCGTTTTCCATGCTGATCAACCAGACTAAATGCTTCACATACACTCAACCTCACTAATGCCACCCCTGTCTTTCCTGCTTTTACTTCCACCCTTGCGAACCCTACAAGCTGTTTCTTTGGCGTTCCTCGAATCCAAATTGATTTACAAGGCTCCCAAAACACGAGCACGACATGTGCTCCGTCTCTTGGTCCTTCATTCTTCACACCTATTGCAAGAACTAGCTCTAGGTCGATACAGTTTACTTCTGAAATGTCGAAAATGGGCTCATTGTTAGTCATATTCCCTGTCTGGAGGATGTTGGACTTGAAGTTTTGGTTATCAATCGACCTTTCGATGAGAACAGTCGAAGGGACGGATTTAAGAAGTTTATATGTGAAAGTGGTGTAGCTAAGTCCATGGCCGAACTCATACAGGGGTTTTCCGGTGTAAAATCTGTAAGTCCTTCCAGGTGAGTTAGTAGTTCTGTTTGGTCTCATGTTCATGTCTGTCATTGGTATTTGATCTACATACTTTTTTCGATACCATGTCACCGGAGTCCTTCCACCTGTAACGTAAACCAAACACTTTCAGCTTAATTGACAGGTTATATAGGCATATAGCATGTAATGTACCAGCATTTACAAGACTACTTTATATATGGCTGATTTTACTTATGTTTTAGCTGATGAATTTAGTGAGAAAATCGCGATTTTATCAAAAAAGAAAGACTTACTGGGATTGTGATCTCCAAAAATAACATGAGCTATGGCATCACCACCATCCTGGCCAGGGTAACCAACCCATAAAATTGCACAAATCTTGCTCAATTTGCTAGCAAATGACACATCAATTGGACCAGCTGACATTATAACAAGAACAACTTTTCCTTTGGTAGCACGACTGACTCGCTTCACAAGGGTCTCTTGGTAACCAGGTAACGTCAGGTTCACACGGTCAAGCCCTTCTCTTTCAACTGACTGATCAAGCCCTATTACCAAAACCACTACATCAGCTTTGGCTGCCAACTTTGTTGCTGCTTTGAGGTCCTTACTGTCTGTACACTTCACATTTGCGCATCCTGGTGCGTATCTCAGATTTGTAACGTACTTTTTAAGCCCTTGAAGAGGGCTAGTGTAGCCACATGGTACACCAGCATAGTTGCTTAACATGGTGGATGTGGCATTAGCATTAGGACCTATGATGGCCATGTTTCGGACTTCTTTTGAAGATAATGGAAGGGTTGATCTCTTATTTTCGAGCAAAACTATTCCTTGTTTCGCAGCATCAAGAGCCAGCTTCTTGTGTTTGTTCGTGCAGACATCAGATGGTCCGAGCTCTCCAAATGGAAGATTTTTAGGATTTCCATCAAAGTATCCAAGTCTCATTAGTACAATGTAGTTGTATATCAGTGCCTGGTTGACAGCTAATTCCGCGACTTTTCTCTTCTTAACTGCATTTGCGGTGTACTTTGATAGATAGTTTCCACAGTTCATGTTCACCCCTGAATCATAATATTTAACTCATGAGCACCTATGTCCTATATCTCTCAATATTAAGTTAGGATTTACACTCAGGAAATGATTGATCAGCGCGATTTACCTGCTTCTAATGCCAGGGCAACTGCCTCCTCTGGGGTAGCTGTATAGTGGATTGTCTCATAGTATTGTTGAATTGAATCACAATCTGTCACAATATAACTGTCCAAAAACAGCCACAAACGTCATTAAAACATCACATGTATCGTCAATGTATGTTAAGTTGAAGCACAACTGTCACATATTAACTGTCAAAAAGTAGCAAACAGCTTGGTTATAACATAAAATTATCAGTACATCACAAAATATATTGGCTAATCAGTATGCGTTTTATAATGTTCACCAATAACAGTAAGCACAAATGACCATACACAGCGAAAAGTTTTGAGATTAAAACTCACCCATCTAAACCCCATTCGTCTCTGATTACTCCTTTGAGAAGTTTTGAATCAGCACAAGTTGGAATCCCATTAACTCTGTTGTATGAGCACATTACACTACTAACACGCCCTTTCTCAACACAGCTCTTAAACGGCGGCTGATACGTATCCTCCAAGTCCTGTAAACTAACCTACAGCCAGATTCGTGTAAACATACTCAGTATCAGCAATTAGAGTTACAATGCAAAATCACGAGAAACTCTCCTATCAGATGAAATGCTTCTACAAATGATTACCTTGGCATCAAAGTGAAATCGATCAATGCCTTTCCATTGATCGAGGTCATAAGCAGTATAATGCTTGCAACAACTAGAAACCTTAAGTCTTTCATCGTGACAATTGCTGTGAATGTCACAATGCTGCACATCCTGCAAACCGTGGACATAATTTACAGCATATGTACTAACAACCAGAGGATCCTCCCCTGGAGTTTCCTGTCCCCGGTCCCATCTAGGGTCCCTATACACATTCACATTCGGGCTCCAGTAAGTAAGTCCGGCCTGCTTCACATTGTACATTGCTCGCGCCTCAGTTGAAACAGCCTGACCCATCATGTACCACAGTGGAGCATTAAAGGTAGCAGCAGATAATATGACTGCTGGAAAACTGGTGGCACCCTTGACTATACCGTTAAAATTTACCGCGGGGCCAACATTAGACACTCCATGGAGTGCCTCAGACCACCATTCGTACAACGGTATTCCTAATCTAGGAACACCCTGCGCCTTATTCACTAACTGTTTGGCCTTTTCTTCTAATGTAAGACGAGAAACCAAGTCATTAGCGCGATTGTAATAAGGTAAGGACGTGTTACAGAACGGGAACTTGGTTACGTCAATGACATTTTTGTCACAGGCATATTGGTGAGTAGTGTAGGGAAACAACACTATTGTCACGACAAACGACAAAGCGTAAAAGATTGCTACTTTCATGTTATTTGATCTGTAATATTAGTATTTAGTTGGTTCGTTATGAGAACTATTCTTACAAAGTTACTGAATTTATAGGCAAATTATAGTGGGACTGAAGTGTAAATCAAAAAAACTTGAGTGAGGCAGGAATGGTTAAATTTGGATGCTAGTATACAAAGTTTCAAAGTTGTAGCGTGGCGAAATTAACTTTTATGCATTCATTTATCTTAATGTGGAAGTGATGATGTTGTTTGATGCTTAAGGAAGAAAAAGGCTACGTTGAGCTTGACAGTACCTGGTTAAGCACTTTGCAATATCAATCCTTGGTGGTCCATCAGGCTCTCGTTTTCGCCTTTGAGCGCAATGCAGTGCAAAATGCGTATAGCTCCATTATCATGTTTTTCTATATATCTACTATCTAGCTAGCTACTCCGTAGTTTCTATGTTAAGATCGAATTTACTTGAATTCTTGTTGAAAATTTCCTAGCCAAACATACCTAATTATGCGCATAGCCATGCCCTTTAGATGTTTGATTACGATTTGAATGTGTGTGTCACATTGTCACAGTTTGCCGAGTTGGTCCCATAGAATCATAGATGTAAGATTTTGATAGCTAAAAAACGCGTAACTGATGAACTGAGTCACATTCGAGAAGTAAAGCACCCTAGCTAGCGATATCGGTCTAGTCGGTATATGAGTTAGATGGGATGTTTCGGAAACCCAGCTAGATGTCTAGCATTGTGTAAGAGTCTTAGTTGATACCAATAACTACTCATACATTGTGTGCAAACAAGACATGTTATTACAGTTATGCGTCATGTAAATTAAAGAAACAGAATTTCCAGAAAGTATAGACTTTTTGAATTGTTATGCGACGTACAAGCTTTTACGTTAACTTGCATTGGGAGAAAAAAAGCGTATTGATGCGGATAAATAATATAGGTTTTGGATAGAGTAGATTGGCCTAAAGATCAGATGCATGCATATGTTGTCATTTCTAAGCAATTCATGACATTCTGACAATACGAAGAGGCCATGGTGATGCTGATTCAATTAATCTTCCCTTTTGAAGGAGCCCGTCAAATATGAAAGGGCAGAAACTTATAAATAAAGGATGACCATGAGGACAATGTCTGTTGAGTTTCATCAATCTGTGCCATCTTCTTCAATTCACCAAGATTGTGAATTATAAAACAGAGGAATGAATAATTTGTAGACAGTTCTGCGAAAATAGCAGTGCTTGTGCGACTACTTTTGTTTGTGTATTTCAATCTGAAAATCATGTACAACCTACCTCAACAATTTATACAAGGAGAGAAATTAACCCTAGACTAATTTGTACAAAAAGACCAACGCCATTAACAATCTCTATCTACTTTTAGCTAGCCGTTTCACATGATCATGTGCGCTTGTGCTTTCTCGTGATGGCGCCAACATTTTCAAATATGGGCTGCACTTGTAACTTGTGTAATTAATTCTTGAGCCCAGCACACTTGACTTGTTTATATTTCTACACTCCCCCTCAAGATGAGAGTGAGGGAGATCTTGAACTCCCATCTTGCCTAGTAGATGTCTATGTTGGGCAACTGGAAGGGTCTTGGTTAGGATATCAGCTAGTTGGTGCCTGGATGGGACATATGAGGGTTGTACTACCCCTTGTGACACCTTGTCTCAGATAAAATGACAGTCAATTTCGATGTGCTTGGTTCTCTCATACAGTACTGGGTTGGCTGCTATGGAAAGGGCAGCCTGATTATCACACTTTAGATTGGCTGTTATGACATTCTTGAGTCCGAGCTCTTTAAGCAATGACAGTACCCAAGTGATCTCACAAGTGGTGAGTGCCATGGCTCTATATTCTGCCTCAGCAGAGGATCTAGCCACTACACCTTGTTTCTTGGATTTTCCTGAGATAGGAGAGTTACCCAGGAGAATACAGTACCCTGTAGTTGATCTTCGAGAGTATGGGCATGAGGCCCAGTCAGAGTCACAATATGATGAGTTGGCTTGCCAGTGATCAGAAGTAGGACTTTGCATAAACTGACTCAACAATTGCACTGAGAAGGAGATGTTCGGCATTGAGATAGTTAGGTAGATTAGTTTCCCAATCAGCCTTCTATATATATTAGGGCAAGGCAGAGGAGTTCCTTTGTGTGGCTCCAACTTTTCATTTGAATCTAGTGGGACTTTCAATGTTCTTTCTTTATCAACATCAATCTCTTTCAGCATGTAAGTGGTATATTTCTTTTGAGACACAAATATCACCTAAGGAGTATGAGCTATATCCAACCCCAAAAAATAGGATAATGTGCCTAGATCTTTCATGTGGAACTCACCATTGAGCATCTTCTTCACATTCATTATTTCTGTGGCATCATTGTCTGCAATCACCATGTTATCCACATACACCAAATGGTGGTGACACTGTTGCCTTGAGTTTTGATGATCGAACAAGGATTTGATTGAGAGTAACCAAACTTGTTTAATGCTGGTGATAGCTTTGCAAATTACTATCTTGGAGCTTGTTTCAATCCATACAGAGACTTTATAAGTCTGCAGACTTTGTGGTTCTACTCACTGTGGGTTGTGTTGTTATCTACACTTATTCTGCTACCAATGCTATTATATCCCTTTGGTAGCTGCATGTACACCTCTTCTTTCAATTCACCGTGAAGAAAGGCATTTGTAACGTCCATTTAATTTGGAAAGTTTTCCATCCCAACATGGCTAGGAGAGCTCTCACAGTAGTCATTTTTGCCACAGGTGCAAAGGTCTTAGTGTAGTCTATGCCTTCTTTTTGCCTACAACCTTGGATGACCAGCCTTGTCTTGTGTCTTTACAGGGTTCCATCAGGTTTGTACTTCAATTTGTATAGCCATCAACAACCTTATGGCCTTTCTACCAGCAAGAAGGTCCGTCTCTTCCCAAGTGTCATTCAATTCTAGAGCATCCAGCTCTTTGTTCATGGCATTCACCCAGTTTCTATCTTTTACAGCTGCATTGAAGAAATATGGTTCAGTTTGACTGGTGATCTGTATCACAAGGTTAGCAAATACTTCATTGATTTCAGTTTCAACAACAAGTACAGCCCTTGCCGTGTTTTCTTTGTTGTAACTACCTTTGAAATTGACAACAAAGTCATTCATCTAGGCTGGTTGTCTTCTTTCTCCGTCTGATCTTCTTGTGAGAGATTCACTATGCTCCCCTTCATTCACATTTTCTGATTCATCTCCACTGGTACCATTATTAGAGGAGCTATGAACTTCCACAATATTTTTCACAATATTTTCAGTTTCCTCCTCCTCTACATTATTTCCCTGCCCTTGGTTCTCAAACATTGGAATTGAGGCCAACTCTTGACTGAGTGACATGATGCATGAATATTTGTTTTGCTTGTTTTTGGAAAGGAAAAACATTCCCATGAAAGGTCACATCTCTGGTGACAAATCTTCTCTTAGTGACCAAATTGTGCACCTTGGATCCCTTTTGGACAATGGGATATCCCAAAAAAATACATGGCACTCCCCTAGGTTAAAATTTGTTTTGATTTCTGTCAAAATTGTACACCATAGCTAGGCATCCAAAGGTTCTAAGGTTGTCATAGCTTGGTTTCTCCCATATATCACCTGATATGGAGTCTTGCTCTTGATAACATATGAGAACAGCCTGTTTATCAAGTGAGCTGCAACCAAGACACAGTCACCCCAATAAACAAGGGTCAACCATGCCTGAAATCTCAATGCCCTAGCTACTTATATCCAAAACATGCCCATGTTTTCTCTCCACTATTCCATTTTGTTGTTGTCTTCCTGCTAGATGTCTGGTGGACTATCCCTTTACTGTCAAAATACTGCATGTACTCTTGATCTTGGAATTCAAGTGCATTATCTGACCCTATGACCTTCACTCTATTCCCAAACTGGTTTTCAGCATTCTCACAATATTTTGTGATTGTCTCAAATGCATCAGATTTCAATTCCAACAGGTACATGAGGACAATGTCTGTTGAGTTTCATCGATCTATGCCATCTTCTTCACCAAGATTGTCAATCAATAAAGCAGAGGAATGAATAACTTATAGACACTTTTGCGAAAATATAGTGCTTGTGCGCTGCTTTTGTTTGTGTATTTCAATCTGAAAATCATGTACAACCTAACTCAACAATTTATACAAGGAGAGAAATTAACCGTAGACTAATTTGTACAACAAGACAAACGCCATTAACAATCTCGTCAAGATGCATGATGACAGTCCAAGATGCACTTGATGAAAGTCCAAGATGCCATTAACTACTGTTTATGCTTTCTCGTCATGGCGCCAACATTTTCGAATATGGGCTGGACTTGTAACTTGTGTAATTAATTCTTGAGCCCAGCACACTTGACCCGTTCATATTTCTACAATGTTCTTTATGATGGTGTTCTGAGAATCGCTCTATAGACCAACTACATGAGTGTGAAGTTCAGGCTGTTTCCTCTGAAAGATTGGTCTGTTCTTTTAGAGCCCTTTTGAGAGCGAGCCAAGATGTGCGAATGGCCTTGAACGCGCTTGTGATAATCGCAAACTTTGTGTTGGGAAAATGGGTATAATTACTAGCGGAAGCAAAATTAACCACAAGTATCCCTTTCATGTTGCTAGATGGACAATCAACACTACCAACAAATTACCATGAACCAACCAACAATATATATAGCACTACTAAGGCTAATAAAAATTCTTACCTTTTTACCTGGACCCACTCTCCTCATTTCTAAGTATCTAACGCAGTAGGCCTAGCTCGCCTTGGTTCGATTATTTCCTTTGTAGCAGCAGCAGCAGTAGTAGTAGTAGTAGTTTGTAATAGTTGTAGTTCAGTAGTTGTACTAGTGGTTCATATCTCTCGCATTTGATACCACTATGGATAGTAGGGGGACCTAATTGCATACCTTGTATTCTTACCTCTTTGGAAAAAAATAAATCAACAGTCTCTGTCAGTCATGGAATATCGATCAATTGTTGTGTTGGAGTTTTTTAACAATGGAAAAATGCTGAAACAAATTAACTGTACTATCCTTACACTGATACCAAAAATTCAGCAGTCTGTGTCAGTCATGGAATATCGATCAATTGCCTGTTGTAACACCAATTACAAAGCTGCTTTCAAAATCATCTTTGATAGGTTGGGAAATCTGCTACCTAGAAATTAAATGCAAAAAAAATAAATAAATAGACCCAGCCCCCACTCCCCCGTTTTCTCTCTCCTCTAACCTCCCCCCTTCCTACCACCACGAAGTAGGGCCTCCACCACCGTCACCATCATACCTGTCGCCGGCATACTCGGCTGTTGCTAAGTGCCTATTTTATAGGTACTTTTAGGGTATTCAAGTATAGTTTATAGTGTATATATAATAGTTTTAGTCTAATTTATTATGTAAATAAGTATTATTTGAGGATATTATGCTTTGGGTATTGTTTTGTTGTTTTATATGATTGTAGGGGCATTTTGGTCACTTCACATGTTGGACCACGCGTGCCGGAGTGCTCGGAGGTAGTGCGAGTGTTCGTGAGTCCGTATACCAAGTTTGAAAGCCACCCGACAAAGAATTTAGAGGAAAATAGCATTTTGAGATTTAGCACGGCCGTGCTTATTCTGGCGCGCCCGCGCCAAATGGTCAGGAACTTTTTTATTTTCATTGTTGAAATTTGGCACGACCGTGCCATTTTGAAGCACGCCCGTTCAACTGGACATCCGGGTGGTTACTACAATTGAAGAGAGAGATGTTTTTAGTTATTTTTATTTTCTTTTCTCCTCTTCCACCTCTATTCCCTACACATTTATAAACACCCATTGTAATCCTCATTAGAAGATCATCTTATATTTTATCATAATATATTTTAGAAACATCAAAACTCTCTAATTTCCTAGAAGGTTAGAGATATTGTTGTTGTATGTACTTTGAAGATCGAAGTTTAATATCATATTGAAGATTTCTCTTGCAACTTTTGATCATTCTACACCATTGTCAGGACTAAGCATTTCTTTCCCTTATCTTTTATTTATGTCTTTCATAATAATTGTAGAATTCATCATGTGTAGTGAGTAGATTCTTAATTTCCTAGAATTAGAGCCATGTAGTATACAGTTTAATATGTAGAACTTGTTCATGTTTATTATCATGTCATTTCAATGCATTCTTTGTTGCTCTTCATGCTTATGAATATGGAGACGTCTATGTTTGTGAGA
>JBBYHQ010340290.1:0-13026 GCA_038382645.1 Spergularia azorica
ACGATCCCTACTTCCCTACTACTGTTGTTAGGATTTAGGTTTATTTTTGGTAGATAATCGCGACTTTAGTCTCACCACATATACAAGGGGACGGTCTCACAAAAAGTCTTAGAAATTAATTGTGTCTAAACTTTGAACCTCCAATACCATCCAAAATAAAACTTAATCTTGTGGAGTGTCACTACACTCAATTTTATTAGCATTGCCTCAATTAGACCTCTAACAACATCCATTAACAAAATGGAGCTTATCATCATGGGTCTCGACTTTCGACCATATTGGCAGATGGTAGCCCCTAGATCTTATGATTTATGAGTAAATGTTTATTTGTACAATTACTTACTAGTAGATGTATATATGGCGCAGGTTTGTTGAAAATGTTATTTAAAAATGTAGAGATCTTAAACAGGTCAACAGACGAAAATGGACGGGAACCTATATCCTATGCAGCTTATAAAAGGAGCCATGAACAAGTTTCATATTTCCTAGAGAAGTTTCCTAAATATGCATAGAATAGACCAAGACGGTTCGTATCCGATACATAAGGCAGCCATGGGAGGCTGTTTGATACTGTTTTGGTGAAAATCTGTTTGTTTGACTGGCAGACCTTCTAGTCTGGTTCTACTTGCCTACTCTGTTTTGTATTGCTGTTAATTTATACTTAATGCTTAGGATAATTAAATAAATGCAATTGTAAGTAAATGACACAAAGAATTTTGTACCTGGAAAACCCTATGAATAAGGGAAAAACAATGGGGGGAGTTTGTAACCCGCCTAAGGAGTTGAACTATGATTTCAGGAACAATTGTGAGTACAAGATGATGGAAAGCAAGTATTTTGTGAGAGTGTTTGCCTTCTAAGTTCTCCGCCTTTCTTCTTGATTCACTCTGGCTTATATACTCTTCTTCGAAGCAGTTGCCATCACAGCATTTTCCCACGTTCTCCTCTTCTCAACTCCTGCCCACTTCGCTTATTTCTCGGCATTATCATACTTGAGGCTGTAATATAGGGATTATGGTCTTCGTGGTCTTCCTTTGCAACGCTTCCATGATTTTCTCAACCGCTCTGCCTTGTTCTCCTCCTTAATATGATTGGGTCAACCAATTTAATTAAATAAATAATTAAACGCAACAACAGTCTTCCGGGTTTGTCGGCTACCATACAGGATTGGACTCTGGTCTGCAGGTTGGATAATTTTAGCCCATAACGGATACCCTAGCAATGTTCATTTCATCTTGTCAGGACAGCATTTTGTGAATTTGTGGAAAGGTCATACCCATAAAACCATTCTACATTTTGCTGCTTTGGCTAAGAATGCCAGAATTATAGAGTTCGTAAAGAAGAAGCATGGGGAAAAGTATAAGGAGATGGCTAATGCTAAAGATGATGATGGTTATATGTATGAATATTATCTCAGATGCCATGTTAAGTCTTATTTAATGAAGGATGGATTAGTTGCTAAGTTGTAGAGTGTAGAGAGGTGTACTAAGCTCAGTTACTCTGCTCCACACCTGATCTAAGCTTAGGAGAATTCTGTTGCTTTTGGCGGGAAGTCTAGTCAACTTCTTTACCTTGACTTTGTTATGTTTTAGGCTCTACATATAGCCATTGTAATTCATTAATAATTCTTAATGGAAAATTAAACCAAATACGCTCACATTTTCTCCATGTTTCAATTCAGTTACTTTTTGTATCTTCTTCAAGAAGATAGCTTCATTTGAAGCTATTCTTCATGGTATTAGACAAGGTCTATCATTTTTTCACGCAACTTTCGCACCAAATTTTGTTTATTCTCACCAAATTTTCTCTCATTTCGCTTAAGTTCGTCGAATTTGTTGCTAAAATTTGGTTGATTTATTACAATCGATCAGATTTTCTCTCGGCTTTTCGGCGATCTTGTTCATGTCTGCAGTTGATTGATATTAAAGTTTGTTGTAGCTTAACTTGTTCAGTTTAGCCTCTTCCATAAGATTCTGGTGTTTTGATCAAAATTCTATCTTCTTGCTCAAGTTTATTGAGTTACAGTGTGATCTGTAATCTTGTGAGTTTCTGAAGTTTATTTCTTCAGAAATTGAGGAGTTGAAGTTGTTGAAACCTGCATCTTCAAAGTTACGCTACAATGGCTGAAGATTCTGCGAATTCTGCAGTTTCGTATGCTTCGAACTATTACATTGATCCATACTACATGCACTCAGGTGATATTAATCCTTCCCGGCCTAGCATTAGTTCCATTACCATTTTCTGATGGCACTTGGTGTAAGAAAAAGGCTGAAGAAGGTACCTGACTGATACAATGAACTGAACTCTCAACACAAGCAGAAGACTGCAGCTCTTGCTATAATCGTTGATGAGGCAGCCTCTACCACACCATTTGATAAGGAGATGGCCAACAATGCTTCTTCCTCTGGGTTTTCTGGTTTCTCATAAAGGAATGCTTATCAACAGCAATGTCTGACATCTAGCTTTACTCCTGAATTTGGGAATATAGCAAACCTTGCTTATTTTGCAGGTAATATTCTGTCCAAAGACTTATATATGGCTAATTCAGCTCATAGTGCACTAAATTGGATAATCGACACTGGTGCATCAGATCATATGTGTCCACACATTCAATTTTTTATTGAACTGGAGCCTCTTAATACACCAATATCAGTAGGATTACCTGATGGCAAAGTTATGATGGTAACACATGTTGGTCAAGTACCAATTACTGATGGGATATTCTTACCTGAGGTTCTCTATGTCCCTGGATTTTCCCATAGTATACTGTCCGTTGGGAAGATGATTGAACAATTTGGCTTTCATGTCCACTTTAATGACATTAAATGTCAATTTCAGGACCCCAAGTCTGAGAAGGCTCAGCTGAAAGGAAAGAAGATTTTTAGCCTCTATATATTTGAAAGTCCTTTGCATGTTTCCTGTCTTAGAAGCAATAAAACCTCTGTGAATAATGCTTCCATGTCAGTAGAAAACTCTGCAGATTCTAGATTCTCCTGTCATAGTACAAATCAGTCTGATTTGCACTTACTACATGCCAGACTAGGGCATTCTTCTATGTCAAAGATGACCCATGTATCTGATCTGCATATCAGTAAGAATAATGAATTTTTATGTGAAACATGTGTTTTAGCAAAGCAACACAAGTTACCTTTCAGCAAGAGTAATTCTATAGCAAATCATTTATTTGAATTAGTTCACATGGATCTATAGGGACCTTATAAGATTGCAAATTTATCTGGAGTTCGATATGTTTTGAATATTTTGGATGACAAAAGTAGAGTTGTGTGGACACACCTCTTATCTGACAAGCTCCAAGTTCCCCTCACAATCCAAGCCTTTATTGCCTTTGTGGAGAATCACTTCAAAACCACCATCAAGTTCATAAGGTCTGATAATGGAACTGAAACTATTCTGCAGTTTTGCACCAGTTTATTTGCTTCTAAAGGGATTCTCCATCATAAGAGCATTCCAGGAATTCCATAACAAAATGGAAGGGTTGAAAGGAAGCACATGCATCTAGCTGAAACTGCTAGGGCTATGTTAATCCAAGCTAATCTACCTGCAAAATTTTGGGGTGAGTGTATAATTGCAGCCTCATATCTTATTAACTTGATGCCCACTGAGATCTTGAAGTGGAAAACCCCTAATGAAGTTCTTACAGGTAAAATACCAAGTTATGATCATCTCAGGACAATAGGGTGCTCTTGTTATTCTTTGATCAACCAGAGACACAAGGATAAGTTTGCAGCTAAATCTAGCAGGTGTATTTTGATTGGTTATCATTTTGGAGAAAAAGGGTACAAGCTTTATGACTTGGAACATAAAAAGATCATTTTCAGCCGAGATGTGATATTTCAAGAGAAATCTTTTTCCTTTTAAGAACACAAGTTCTCCAAAAGTTGCACGCACCTTTATCACCTGCTGTATTGCCAAGCTATCCTACTACATCAGGTATAGCAGCACATATTCCTGATGATTATCAACATCATCAAGTTCCTTCTTCAGACAACAGCATTGATACAACATCTGATAATATTGCTGAGAATGTTGATAATCCAGAAATGTCTCAGGATGCATCTCCCATTTCAAATACTGACTCCTCTTCATCAGACTCTTCTTCTAATCCGGCTGACAGACCATTAATACAGGCAAGGCAGTCTACCAGACCTACAAAGATACCTGTCAAATACCAGGATTTCCAAGTGAAGGATACTACCACAAGGACTATTGATATGGTGTAAATGTAGTGTGTTAATCTGCATGATTTAGGCGCTTTAGGGGTTATTTGGGCGTGGTTTTATCTTGACTCGTAAACCACATCATTAGGAGTATAGTTGGAGTTTAATTGACAGTTTTATGGGATTTTTGTGGCTCAAGAACCTTTTGGTGAGAGTTGGATGGGATTAGAAGATCAAGCTACGAGTTGGAGCGAGATTCAAGGAGAAGACAGTTTGACCACACTCAGAGAACCACACACCATCACCTCCAACTGCATTGGATCATAACTATCTAACCAGAAGATATTTTGCAGAAATTCCAACTGGAGAGGAAAGTTCACCGTCTTAGCTTTCCAATGATATATTATAAGCTCAAAATGAAATTTGGAGGTGAGAGTTATGCCCGTTCGAAGATTGTCCTGCTTACAGTCCCTAGACTCAAGGATTATTACACTCGACTAGAGGAAGTTCATCTCGAATCGGGGGTGGTTCTCCTCGAGTCGAGGAGAGTCGACAGGACAGGTATTTTTAAGAACAAGCTCCTCGACTCGAGGGAGACGATTTTTGACGATTTTCCTTGGATTCTTTTGACTTTTGTCTTCTAGTGTTTTGTACTTATGTTAAATAAAGGGGCATGAACCCCTCCCTAGTTATTAACACCTTTCACATTATTTTCATCTAGTTTTCATTTAGAGAGAGTTTTAGAGAGAGATTTTGTTCAAAAACTAGTGATTTTATTATAGGTTTTAATCCTAAAATTATTGTAATAATTAGTATGGAAGGCTAATCCCCTTCTAGACTCTTGGTGTAATCAACATCTTTCACCCTATATATTAGTAAGATTTCTTCTTTCTAATTTGCCTTAATTTCAATGTAATTAATTCCTTGTTCTTCAAACTGCTTGATTTACCTTTATTTTCTCTAATTGGTTGATTGGATTGAATTGGGTATTTATAATGCTTGGTTAATTGTTGATGGTCATTGATTATTAACCCAAAAGGAAGCAACTTTCACATGATTAGTGTATGGTTATGACTAATTTGTGATGGGGGAATTAATTAGGCAACTAATAGACTAGGTTTGATTACTGTCGCGATTGCGGCTAATTAGATACTAATTTGGGTTGTTCATAATCCTTTATTAATCCTTGCTCTTCATACCTTTAATTGTGATTTGTTTGAGTGGTCACTAGACAAATTAGGATTAAAGGAGGGGAATATTAATTTAGTAGCGGTTGCTCAAATTCAATTCCCTATAAAAGTGGATTAATTGGTTAAGAACCGGGATTATCTATGAATTGGTATAATTCGAGAGAGGTAAAACTTGCTATATTAGGGTGTTAGATTAGATTATCACCGTGAGTCGCTTTAATCAATTTGATACTTCGTTTATTTCTCTTTAATCCAACTTTCAAACCAAAAACCCCCCTTTTTAATTGCTTTATTTATTTCGTGTTAGTTTTTTCCACACTAGAATTTGCATATAAGGCTATCCCCTCTTCCTTGTGTCTGATACCCGCTTATCCTATCTTCTTAATAGATTTAGCGGTAATTTGACTAATAATAACGACTTATTAGTTGTCAACTATAGTTGAGGATTCTGAATCTGAAGCTTTTCCTGCTATTAATCTCAAGGATTTCACACCCTGCCCTGATGGATACATGGCTTGTTTAGCAAAGGTGTATGCAAGGTTGAACCTTCAACTTACAAACAAGCTTCTAAGGATGATAGATGGATAGACTCAATAAACAAAGAATTAGCAGCTTTGGAGCTGAACAAAACCTGAACCTTCCAGCAGGTGTCAAACCTATAGGTGCCAAATGGGGTGTATAAAGTCAAGCATAGGGCAGATGGCTCAGTGAAAAGGCTCAAGTCCAGGCTTGTAGAAAAATGATACAAGCAAATAGAGGGAAAATACTACAACTCTACAAGCACACCTTCTCACCAGTGGCTAAGTTTGCAACTGTGAGGGTTGTACTGGTTGTGGCAGCTTCTAGAGGATGGCCTCTGCATCAACTTCATATAAATAAAGGATTGGCAAAACCAGGTCAGGTCTGTAAACTGGCAAAAAGTTTATATGGGTTGAAGCAGGCCAGCAGGCAGTGGAATAAGGAACTGTGTGAACTTACATGGTTCATTCATAAACTTCATTTCAACCAATCCTGACAAGATTATTCATTATTTACCAAGACAGATGGTAATTTGTTCACTTTAGTCCTGGTATATGTTGATGATTTGTTAATCACTGGAAACAATGAACCATTTATTTCCAGCTTGAAGAATTCTCTTGATCAGGCCTTCACCATTAAAGACCTAGGTTCAATGAGGTATCTTTTAGGGCTGGAAGTTGCTCAGACTGACAAAGGAACACTTCAGATTCAAAGGAAGTATGACAAAGATCTATTGGTTGAAGCTGGTATGAATGACTACAATGACTGTCCTTTTCCTAGTTGCTGCAAGCTGACACCTGATCAAGGAGACCTCCTATCTGATCCGGAGTATTATAGGAGAATAATTGGAAAACTCTTGTACCTGAACTTTACCGGGCTTGATATCAGCTACAACGTTCAACAGCTCAATCAGTTCTTAAGTTCCCCAAGAACTCCTCACTTGCAAGCTGCCAAATGTGTTGTGAGATACTTAAAGGGCATTGCTGATTTGGGTTTGCTTTATCCAAGGAATTGTGACCTGACACTGCAAGGATTTACTGATGCAGATTGGGGCTACTGTCCTTACAATGCAAAATCAATTATGGGATACTGCATTTTCTTAGGACCATCCTTAATCTCTTGGAAGACTAAAAAGCAGAAGACAGTCTCAAAATCATCAGCAGAAAGTGAGTATAGGGCTATGTCTACTACCTCAAGTAAGTTGGAGTGGTTAACTGGATTACTACATGATCTGCAGGTTACTCCTACTTACCATGTCACCTTGAATTGTGACAACATGGCTGCTCAAAAGATCGCAGCTACTCCGGTTTTCCACGAGCGCACAAAGCATCTGTGGATAGATGCTCACTATGTCAGATATGAAGTATTTGAGGGCTTTATCCAAACCAGTCATGTGCCTTCTGCTCTCCAGCGTGTCGATCTCATGACAAAAGGCTTAACGGAACATCTGCATCGTGCAATCACTTCCAAGTTGGGAATGGTTTGTGTCCCACCCATTCCAACTTGAGGGGGGTGTGTAGAGAGGTGTACCAAGCTCAGTTACTCTGCTCCACACCTGATCTAAGCTTAGGAGAATTCTGTTATTTTGTAACAGAATTCTGATGCTTTTGGCGGGAAGTCTAGTCAACTTCTTCACCTTGACTTTGTTATGTTTTAGGCTATATATATAGCCATTGTAATTCATTGATAATTCTTAATGGAAAATTAAACCAAATACACTCACATTTTCTCCATGTTTCAATTCAGTTACTTTTTGTATCTTCTTCAAGAAGATAACTTCATTTGAAGTTGTTCTTCATAGAGTAAAGAAGAATTCTAGATTTCAAGGATAATGTACATGTATGATCATGAGAAAGGTCGTTTTATGTTTTATTCTAATCAATCGGTTAAATTGAGTGCATTTTGGTTGGACTACTTGCTTGTATTATTGGATGTACGATCACAGAAACTGCTATATATTATTTGTTGTACTTTTAGCAAAGTAAATGCTCTTTGTCACTTTGTACGAATCATTTAGGCTTTGATGCTTCCATATATACATTCATAGGTTTGTACATGATTTCACTCAGAAAATATACATCACAATTGCAGCTGCAATTGCACTGTGAAACCCTCAAACACATTGTTCTTTCTCTTGCATCGGTTTTACTATTCGGACAAGCTGGTAAAGAAGCATGGCGCAAGCTTATAAATCACAACATGGTATCAGAGCCTTGTGCTCCTAATTACTAGTGTTGTCCCTCCAATAACCAAAGCACAAATTATTTCAAACAACAATAACAATGAGTCCAATAAAAAGTCACCAAAATGATTTGGATGGTTCGTCCAACATTAATCTTGGTATCAAAGGACACTCTAGAATCTAAAGGGTTGTGAAGAGATCGAGTGTGTCAGAGTATTGGACAATCTATAAATCACCCAAACTTTAATCCTGCTATCAAATTACATATTAATCCTTCATATTTTAAATCTTTCAACCGAACAATGAAACAGTTGTCTCATTCCTTTTTTTATTTACTTTCCCTTCTTTCCTTTCTCTCCTCTTTATTTCTTTCCGTCCAATTTTCCCTACCAATTAAGTTGTAAGTGTATCCCAAAATCACACGCTAAGGTACGGTAAAACTGGTAGGAGTATAAGGTTCGGTTGGTTCTACCATACTTCCCGCCACAGTAACTAACGGCAGTCATCCAAATCTACTGGTGTTCTACTGTTCTTCACAATAGCAAAAATCCAGGCAAATGAAATGACAACCATACCTCTTTCTCTCTCCTCCTTCCCAAAACTAAAATGTAATTCCTTCCCAATTTACTCCCCTAAATTACCCCTCAATTCTCCATCACCCAATTTCCTTCTAAAATCCCCAATTCAATTAGGGTTATCAGTAACAAGGTCTCAACTTTCTGGGAATTCTTTCACTGATGAAAGCGATTCCGATAGCACTGTTGAAAGTCTTAAGGTTCCTGATCATTGGTTGGAACCTTCCCAAGCTTTGCTGGTAATTACTTTGTTCTATTTTGTTCATGTTCTTAATTAGCAATTTTAATTTTTACGCCTTTTTAAATGTTTTCTCATTTGAATATTGGTCGATGTCTCTCGTAATTAGCATTGTTAATTAGTAGCTAGTACTTGAAATAGCAGTAAACTTTGATGTTTATTGTCGGTAATGAGAGCGCCTTTTGATTCCAAGGTTTGAGGATAATGATAATGTTGCTTAATACATGATTATGATGGTTTTTTTTTTTTTAATCTTCAAGTATAAGCTGTACTATATTAATTGGTCGTTTGGTTGAATGTGCGAGTGAGAAAATCGCAATTCTTCTGAAGTTGAATTTATTCTTTTCAGGGAAATTATTCAAATGTTGTTGTTTGAAGAGGAGGGGGGGGGAAGGTGGGGGAGAGGCGGGGGCTTGAGGAAGAAGTTTCGTTCGACTGGAATTTAGAGATAAGCGCCAGGTCTTTTTGGTGGTTATTTGGTTGGATGTAGAAATGTGTAAGTCGCTGAACTCGGGGAGTTGTAGTTCTGTAGGATTTTTTATCCAGGAATATTGAACATAGAAACATAATTTCTTGTAGGAAAATTTACTAGGACAGCCTAGGTAAGCGACCTCTACATTTTGTCGAAAATGGGAGTTGGACATTTCGCAACTTGGAATCACTGTGTTAGTTGATGTCAACTAGTTTACCATCAAGCCTTAACTTGAGTGTCAAAATCTTTGTTTTGTTACGAGGCTTTTGAAATAGCTTTCACTCTTTAGCATTTTTTAGCTGTAAGTATTGATAAACTGATCTGCCTTAACCGACCAAGGAAATTCGTTAGCTTGAAGGGGAATTTACAGTACTGTGTTAACCAAATATTGATTGAAAATTCCACCTAATATTTGCAGTTTTAGCTCCAGTCTGACCGCTTTGACCGCTACCCCACATCATAGGCCATGCGAAAGTTTTGTTATACGATGCTTGTAATGTAATTTGTAAGGGGTCTCCCTGGCTTAGGATCCTGTCTACTGGATACTGTGTCCAGTGTGGCCCATGATAATGCTGCTATTTGGTTTCTTGACTGACTTGTTCTGAATTCGATTGAATCACCTTTGACAGTTTGACATGATGTAAAAGTTAGCAAGAGGCTAAGTAGCAGGAAAACCTTTATATTTGCTTCAGTTTTTTGGTGAAAATGTAAGTTAATATAAAAAATCCTAAAGGATTACATTCTAATCATGAATACTCCTCATGACACCACTAAATACAGTTTAATCACTGGATAGCTACTTCTAGCCTATCTCTTCACTCTTGATCAGTACTTGATCCCTTTCCTGCTGAACAAGGCTCAATTTTGCTTCCCAAATTTCTAATTCTTGATGTAGGTTTTCAGGATTTCGGAATAACAGTCTCTGAATGTCTACTCTCAGTCGTCACTCTAACCATAAGCATTATAACCTAGTCGTACCTCACTTGTCTGGACAATCAATAGATTAATTTTGGAAGCTTTGCATCAAAGTTTAGAACTAACCAGTAGTTAAACTGACCCGGTATTCTTCGTTTTAGCTCTTAGCAGTGCACCTTGACCTACGGGTGAATGTTCAAGCTTTTCCTCATTATGGGCTGTATCGGAGTTTAGGGTTTGCCTTCACTTTCTCTAGCATGCCGAGACACTGGGTTCTACCTTGTGATTTCTGGATCTTGTGTCTCCTCTACTGAAGAGTGTATACTCTGTTCAGCTATTCTTATTTCCCTTGGGTTTGTGTCCATTTGGGCTGCCCTGGTCTCATTTTATAGGACCAACTTTCTAGCTAGAACCTAGCTGGTGTTGTCATGATATTGAGTAGGCAGTTATGATCATGGAACTTAGTTTCATGTCAGAGAATGCCATAACTTCCCAAACCCTAAATAACTAAATCTGTGTGCAGAGAGAGGTTCAATTAAATCTGCTGAACTGCATTCATTGAATATGTGCACACTGCACAGCCAAATGCAAATCTTTGAATGTTTCTTATCAGACCCTTCAGGGCTACATTTGTCGTAATGTATAAAGAGGACCATTTATCTTCATTGTCTTTTGCTCGATACTGACAATGTCCTGTATTTCTTATGAATTCGTTCAATGCTGTAATTTCATATTTGAAAATAGAGTTTACTGATGGCTGCATCGGTTATTTTACCTTGAAATATAAGTATATATAACTAGCTACCTAGTCCTATGGATGACTACAAATTAAGGTTTTGAAGGAATAACTTAGCATGAGCATGAGCGAAAATACCAGGCCGCTAATGCCAGATCCATTCGTAAATTCTAGCTTTGTACTTGAGGTAGGAGTACGTGTTGAACGTATGTCATACTCTAGTTTCACGTTAACTGAAATGTCCATCTTCTAAGATTGTTATGTGTATATCCATTGTCAGGAATCCGAGTGGCTTAGGGTGGCTCTGAATAAATGGTTAGATGATGAATACTGTCCTGAACCGACAAATGTGGACATCAGCAGGGTTGCTGCAGAGTCTTATTACCAATCATTGTTGAAGAAAGAAACTGATCTAGGCGAGATTTTGTTGAAAATGGCGAAAGAATTAGAGTCACTATCTTATCAGGAAAGCTTCCATGGGCCGTTCTCTTCTGCAAACGCTGCAGTCAGTCTAATTACGCAAAAGATGGGGCAGGACTAGCTTCCAGATTTTTCACCTCTAAACCTTCTCTGTACTCTCCAAAACAAATGGGACACAGGGTTTATCTTAATGTACCCTTCTCACAGTTATATAAATACTTCTGCTCCATTAGAATTCCTACCTCCTTTTCTCCGTATACAGCTCACACCAAATCTTAAATATTTACACATTATATGATCTCGAGTTCTCGACCAAGACTTGTTGGAGTCAAAATTGATGTTGAAGGTTCTGATAGTAGTCATTAATTTTTACCTCGGGTTCAAGTCTTGGGAGCAGCCTTTTATCAAATAAATTGACAAGGGAAGACTTGCCCTTATTACACCCTTGTGGTGGGACTCTTCACCGGACCCTCGCTTAGCGGGAACGTCAATGTGCACCGGGGTGGCCTTACTCCCTATCTATTGGGTAATCTTTTTCTGATATGATCATTTTAACTCCAAATTTGTGGAAATGGCAAACGGAATTAGGAGATCGAGGATGAACAACCGCCATTTTGGTACTGGATGTTATCCTGCCAAATGTACCATATCAATCAATATATATATATATATAAACGAAGCTTTTCGTGGTCATTCAACGCGTCTAGAGACTTTCGAATTTTTTTATAGCTTTGTAATCTTTTATTTTTTCAAATTTAGGTAAAAGATATATATAACTAATTATAAATAATAAGATGATACTATATGATTTTGGGAAACAATAAGATGATGATAAGATGATACTACAAGTTTTGGGAAATAATATATTGATACTATACGTTTTGGGAAAAGATGGTGCATAAACATAAAAGTAGAAAAAAATTACCATGAGATTATTCGAGCATGCTTTCTATAATCTTTCCTGAACAAGCCTTAAGGAATTTATGCCAACTTGGGATGTAAAAATATGCAAGATTGACTTTGCATGAATGGAAAATTTAGCATAAAAATATGCAAGATTAACTTTGCATGAATGGAAAATTTAGCATAATAAAAAAAAGTCTTCCCATGGGACCATACGTGTCTATTATGGGAATATTGGTATCAGGTATATATGTATACTAGTTTATTGACCCGTGTAAACTTGCACGGGCTGTTATATGATATATATATATCGGATGTTGTTCCCATAAGTAGTAATTAGGTAAGAAGTAAGAAGTCATCTCATCCATTTACACAACCTAAATCTAATGGCTCATATCAAATATATTAAAACAAAAGAAAATTAAAATAAATATCAACCCAGACCCAATATCACTCACATTTTTCTCTCTCCTCTCCTTCTCTTTTCTCTCTCTCCTTTCCCACGATCCAACCGGCCACCACCACCATATCCGCCGTCCTGACGCCAGCCCACCGGTGACGTCCTCTCCTCCCGTCAACTACTTCACCACCCCAACCCACCCATTTTCTCTCTTTAAACTCATCTCCAACCGCCGGCCACCTGCACAAACCACCACCTCGATCCAATCGACCACCACCACCATGCTCGCCGTCGTTCC
>JBBYHQ010340301.1:0-13026 GCA_038382645.1 Spergularia azorica
GAAGGGAAGGACCATTGTCATCACTCATCATGACATTTGCTTATCTATAATGAGTATAATCATCTCCTTGTTATTGCTCTCTGCCAAATTGCAACCTAACTAAAGCAAATTAACTCTTTTTGTATTTAGATATATGCTATTGTGTTAATCCATTATTTAATACGGAAAAAGGAGGAACCGTTTTTAGTGCAATCGTATAGTCACTTGTAAGTAAAAAAATGTCACGAACATGAAAAACAAGTTACCCTTTGCCAGACTGCGATAAGGATTCAATGACATATGTTGGTATAGGTGACAAACGTTGGTCTATTGGTGACTTTGTCTAGGGTTATACGTACATAATTAATTACGGTAAAAATCTCTGATTAGTATAAAGCTAATGTCATCTACTCCTTATAAAATGTGTGGATCATAATAGACTCATGAAAGCAAATATTATTATGAAGAAAAACATTTCTTGGTAGAATTCCTTTTCCTAATGACTAGCTTTATTGATTGACAAAGATCTCTAGGAGCAAAATAAAATAAGACACCTCTATAAAATAGGCTTATTATTATTATTATTATTATTATTATTCCCCTTCAATCTTTGTTCCTTTTTAAAGGATGTCTTAAGAAAGGGGCAAGTAGGGGACTTGAAAACACTAGTGAAAAAGGATATGATGGGTTTGGGGAGTGTATGTGTCTCAACAACTTGAAAAGCTGCTGAAAATATACCATAAGAATTACTTGGGTTGTGTGGCTGTCACCTGAAAACTTCTGTGTTTTTTTGTCTTCTAATTAGAGCAAAGCATGGGAATTTTATTAAACTAATTCCTATACTAATCTTTTCTTGGGATTTTCAAGCCCTTTTCTTACAAAATTATTATTACATATCTAATGTTAATTAAGCACAATTCTTAGGCTTTTGAGTTTGTGACATAAAGAAGACTATGGAATATACTAATCTTCATTCACAACAGCATCATGAAGATCATCTTGTTGGTGGATCTTCTATAGTTATTCCATCACCATCTTCTTTGGCTTTCCCAAGTTTGTGTGTTGAAGATGATCATCATGAACATGCTTGGAGGGCAGGTGCTCCAACTTTCTTCTTGTAAGTTTTCACATATCTCTTATCTTAACTCGAATCGGTGGTGTTACAACAATAACAACAAAGCCTTAGTTCCAAGGATGATTTGTAATTAACTGCCCTAAATCTAAAGAACATAAACGTCAGGTCTTAACTTATTAATTTACTACTAAAGTATTTTCTTTTGAGATTGATTTTATCTTAATCTTAGAAGCTCTACTGCTCTAGTGTTCTATTAAACCCTCAGTTTTCTAGCAAAATAATGAATTAAAGTTTAATAGGAGAAAACAAGGGTTGAAAAGGCTATTTGCTTAATTTGAAGATATGAGCAAGCTTTGAAGTTTATGCATGGACTCTGAATAATTCCAATTTTAATGACTTTATTTCAGAAAACAACTCAAAAATTAAAGAAACATGGTTGTACATGCATTCTCCTATGATTAGGGTTTATCATTTTTACTTGATGTATTAGCATATTTCCTTTTCCCAAGTCAGCATATTTGATTTAGCAAGGAAATTATAATGGGATATTCTAAAGGTTGATATTGAAAGAATCGAGTACCACTCAGTGACGCCTAAATTCTTAATAATGTCATCATATTCTTCTTCTGTTCTTATGCTTGTTGTGGTTTGCAGGAATAGCAACAAAAACAACAACAATATCCATGCAATAAATTGTGCTGAAGCATCACCAAATTCTTTCAACAATTCCATGATACAAGACTTGAGATTTTCTTTGCCTACCAATAGTAATAATATCAACATTCACCCTATAATTTCCCACCTTGAAAATCAACATCTTATTTCCAACAAATTAATCAAGGAAGAATCATCAACATCATCAGATCAAAGTGATACTTCTTCTTTCCAAACATTTAGTGACTTGTTAAGCCCTTCAACAAATACACAAAGTGAAATGCTACTTATAAACACATTATCTCCCACTTACAAAAATAACCCTATGCTTCAACCTTCATCATTTCAACCAAATATGCAATTCCAAGATAGTAATAGTATTAATAGTAATGTAGTTCCAAGCTTAGTAGGAGGGTTAAGTACAGGAGTGACTACATTCAGCCAGATCTTTCCTAGTGTAAATATTTCAAAGTTAAGCTCGAGCTCTATGGATTCAAGCCATTTTCGCGGTGGTTTGGATCTGTTTGCTACTACAGCAAGATTTTTGGAAGGAGGGAGTCTCAACCAAGCAAGCCCAAGTAATCATCCCCTTGAGCTATTCAAGGGTAGTTCTCGATTCGGCTTTGATTATGGTAATCATTCGGGGCAGTCTGATGATCTCAAGCTTTGCAATAGTTCTAACAAAAATGTAGGTATTTCTATCCCTTTATTTTTATTATTACATGATTTTAAAGGAGCCAGAGTGCAACACTGTTATTATAGATGATTTTCTTATTGTTGTTCTGGATACCATCATCAACGACTTTTAATTTACCAACTAAACTAGTTAACGTCTGCGAATAAATGGAACAATGCATTCAAAATACAAAGGATATATAGCATAGCATATATAGGCTATAGCCATGTTTTGTCACTGCTTACATTCATCATTTCCTCTCTTTTTTTTCTTAGCATGTTGTTTAATTTAAAGTACTCTAGTATTGAAAACCTATATATTTTGGATAATTCAATTCACAGAACCTATATAGAATAAAGAAAAACCAATCAATTTTTAGTAAGTTTTCTTTGAGTAAAATGGAAAAAGTTGCAACTCTTTTGAAAGTTCATCGATCACCAAAGATTAATAGAAAAGAATAATAATGGTCCTTTTTATCTAGCTCTTTTTCTATATATGAAGGATGCCTTCAGCTTTATACATGTTAATTGAATCTTTTCAGGACCTTGAGCCTTTTATTATCTCTTTTTATTTTTCTTTTTTGCAAGACCTTTTTTTTCCTGCATCTTTTTTTGGTGATTCTACTGAGATTAGTTCTTTTCTTAAAGCTTCCATCCTTTAACAATAATGGAGTAGTCCTAGAACCAAAGAGACCTAGCTGCATTGTGGAGCCTAAATCAACTCATCAAGTATCATCTAAAAAGCAACGGTTCGAGGCACGCGCATCTTGTCCTCCCCTTAAGGTAATATTACTCTCTCCGTTCCACTCATATTATTTCCGAATTCTTATATAAATTTGATAACAATCACATTTCGAATAAATAAAAGAGAGTTTTTTCAAAGACGTACACCAGGGTAATGATCGATAATAACGATGACTATATAAAATTGATCAGGTGAGAAAGGAGAAATTAGGAGATAGAATTGCAGCTCTACAACAACTGGTGGCACCCTTCGGCAAGGTATGTAGTGTACTAGGATATAATTACACTTAGAATCAATCAAAACATGTTTGCCTATATTTTTCTATGTAGCTGTAAATTATGTGGGGTTAACTCCTAAAAGTAGCAAATGAAATGACTATTGTACATTATTTGTACTGAACTTTAATTTTGTTATAGCACTAATCAGGAGCATAAACATGGAGTATATATTCATGTTGATATGTTGTTCCAAATTCTGAACTCTTTATACAATCAATAGATCCATCGACTCTATTGTACTAAATTAACCGTTTGTGTCGTTCAGTTTAGTTCGGGTTTAAGATGAATAAGACTACATTAGACAAAGAAATTTATCACTGCTTCAATTCATTTTAATTTATAACACTGTTGCATTTTAAAGACGAGCTTGATGAGAACGGATCTCCATTTATTGAACCATTTGACATTCGTACCAACTCAACCACGGTAAAGCATCGTCTATGAATACGTCGTTGATACTTACTTAGAGTGCAGTATAATGTACATGTTCTCTTATTCTGACTGAGATTAAAGTTTACTAAGACATGCAAGTTTTTTCATGTGTTTGACAGACAGACACAGCTTCAGTACTAATGGAGGCCATTGGATATATCAAATTCCTTCAGAACCAAGTCGAGGTAACGTACATACATTTCCACACATCTTTTTTTTTTTTTATTGATTTCCGATCAGGCATGCACATTTTGTACCCTGCGTGGTATGTATAGTAGTTCTATTATCTAAAAAAATGGTTTGACCCATCAATATTCCTTTTGATTCAATGTGTCTCTTAAAGTTATACACATGCACATATCAATGCCTATGTTCCGTTTTTATTCTGTCAAATTGCCTAGAAATTCCTAGGAGTTTGTCTATCATATAAGGTTAGAGCTGGTTTTCGGTCACTTAATTTTACCATATACAGATATGGCATATTTCACGTCAGCATTACACAATATTTTTGTACTCCCATTGTGTAAATATTATATTAGACCTCTCATTGGGTAGATCATGCTTTTGTTTACCTTGGGATTATACAGACATTGAGTGTTCCATACATGAAGCAAGGATTGCGCAACGAAAGTTCCAACAACACTCAAATGGTAAGAAAACCAACTTTTGATTAATGAATTTATTTTGGCAGTAGTAAATACAGACTTGAAAAAATCATCACTCTATATAACCAGAAATCATCTACTACTCATCAATAAGTTTGCCTAATTTTCTTTTGTTGTAGTTTTCGAGTGATTGTTCATGACTTCATGATTATTGTAACGATCAATTCATCATATGCATGTGCAGATTACAGAAGAAAATTCTGAGAATTCTGAAGAACAAAAGCAAGGCTTGAGAAGTCGAGGACTGTGTCTTGTACCCTTGACATGCATTTCCTACATAACTAGCGATTGCGGGATAAATGGAGCCGTTTGGCCACAGCATCATAACTATAATCCCAGTTTCTAGTCAATAGGAGAATCAAATCGATTGTTAGAACTTAGGGAAAGAGATTGATGATTTTACTTGGCTCGAATCTGGAATAAAAAGAACGCGAAATAAAAGTTTATTAATTCAAACGTACACTCATAGAATTAATGTGGTTTTTGTAAGTTCAATGGAGCAAACTTGGTCGTTCTGCCAAAAAATGTGGCAATATCAGGGTGGACCACTTATGATCCAGAAGACATTTTTGGCTTAGACAACCTTAATTCAGGGTTTGAGCAGCATGATTATCTTTTCTGATGCTATAGATTCAAATGTTTATGATTATGTATTCATAGAAGTTCTTAAGGTTTAATTCGTTGGACCAGTAATTGTATGCTAAACTAAAAGTTTTTAGTTAAATTATTTACATTCTTTTGTATTACATCATTCTCAAAACCTACATTATCGAGAGAAATATCAAATGTCAAAAGTATCTCAATATGTAAAAAAAAAAAAAGGACATTTTTGTAGGAGGGAGTATGTAAAAACAAATTAAGTTTAAGTCTAAAAGAGCTCTTATCACACTATCTTATTAGAAAGTTCCCCTATCATTGTACATCCAAATGTTAGAGGTCTAATTGTGGATAGAACCAATCATTAGTTATTCACAACCATGAAATCCGATGCATAAGTCATGAAACTCTCTCCAATCTACACTCAAAAAAAAAAAAAACATGTATCTTACCAATTTTGATTGCGGGCTATGATGAGTCATATATAGACAAAAGATATATGAAAGATGAATAATGGGAATCGAGAAATTGTTTTGTATAATGAAATATACTCCGTAAGTCAGCATTTCAATCTGAATGTAATGTCGAGTAGTCTCCGTAACAAATAAGGCTTTCCACTTTGGTATTGATTTCTTTGATCCATTTGGGCGCGAAAATTCAATTAAATAAACCCAAGATAACATAGGCCCAAAATGATGGGTTGGACAAGAGCGAAAGGTATGGGGAACAAAATGAACAAGAAAAATAAGACTGAACAAAATGAACAAGAGTCAAAGAAAGGTACAAGACGGTAAAGACGTAAGAAGGTGACGGTCCATTTTAAGCATTCAGATCAGACTTCAGAAGAGTTGAGCTAGAGACGCCGCCGAAAAATTCCAAGTTGAATAATCTATGTCCGTGTCTGCTGACATCCGCATCCCACTGACCACTGATCACTAGTAATTACCACACTCTACTCCACAATTCCCAAAGCTGATTTCCAATTTCACCAACCCAAATTTCCATTTATGCCCACCATTGAGGTCTCAAATTAGATGGGACAAAACTGAACCAAATCCGAACATTCGAATCTTACTTAACCTTTAGTATTTAAACTTGAACCGAAGGTCGAAGAACCAGCCAGCCTAATTCGATTACGTATTAGATATGAGACCTATAAATAAAGAAGGTTTGTTATCACCAACAGGTCCAAAACTATTGGGTACAACACACATAATACATGAGATAAATGACGGGGTTTCCACTACAGACCTACCATTATTTTCGCATTTGTCTTCTACAGGTCGTGCCCAAGCACAATGACGGGGCTAGCATATCCCCAAATAAAGGTGTTATGATCCTCTAGAGTTGAAAATCAACTCTACTTGGTAGATTACTAGATTTTGCCTAAAAAGGCAAAAATAAATTTTTTAACAATTTATTCGTGACCCTTAAAATTCTTTTTATTTTGTCTTATTACTTGTTTTGGTAAACTCCACCAACTCTACATAAAAGAAACTCTAGAGGATCATTTTCCCAAATAAAGGACCCCAACAACAACAAGTCGAATGTGGTTCAAACTATGATATAAAGTTTGTACAAATAACTATACCAAATTCAAGATTCTATTTAAGTAAGTGTTAGAGGATTATGAAAATATTCCTATATTGTATTAGGAATAATGGAATATGATTAGGGAATATTACAGATTTGATATTGAGTTGAAATAGATAAATAGAACTCAAACATAAATCAGATCATGAATGGATATAACTTCAAATGCGGATTTAAACAACTTACCTATAGATTCGATTTATCTCAAGAACTCTTTTTTTGAGAGAATTAAAAACTTCTTAATTCAGATCCAATCCAAAATTATTTGCTCGTTGAATATTCCAGCTAACCTATAAAACCTTGTCAATTCATTGTGGGGTTATGGGTACCTTTCTTCAATTAGTGTAACAAAGACCTTGTCTTCACAACTTTACCCAAAAAAACTCGAATGTATGGCCACCGTTAGGACGATCGTCTACAATTGTCATGTAATGGACCTAGTGGTACTACTTTTTACATTTTTTTTTTTTTTTTTTTTTGGAAATCGGACATGGGACTTTTTACATTTTGAAAGAATTACTTTTCCACTCTTATTAAGTGAAAATTCGTGCCTCGTACTCTCACGGTAAGATAACGTTTCAAACTCTTACCCCAACACTACCACCACTCCTTTATAATCCACATCGTAACAAACACAAAGTTTCGTAAAAGACCGTCTCATGTCGAGAGACTTGCTCTCGAAGAAAAGAATAAGAAAGCATGATCACTGACTTCACCAAAATGGTGTGAGATACTAGAAAATGCCAATTTGAAGGTAACAGTAGAGGGTGTGGTGTAGCTGTCAAGTTACCAATTCTTCCCTTTAATGTCTTCTTACATTATTAAATAAATATCTTCCCAAAAAAAACAAGAGAAAGAAAAGGAATCTCTTATCCAAATTTTATCTTATTTTTCTTTGATTAATTTTCGTCGGTCATTTCTCATTTTCTCCCAAAAACCCACTTTCAAAGTTCCCAACTTTGATCTTATCATTTCCCACAAAAATCTTCCAAAAAAATACCCTGATTTTCGTTTTACATGATCGTATAAAGATACCCATCTTATAAATTATTATGATCAGTTATTATTATGATCTGTAGTTATTATATCAGAAACTGTAAATTTTTGTCAATTTAATTGGTTTTGTCAGGTGACTGATTGCTGAGCTCTGTAGCAGTGGAATCTTGAGCTTTCAAACAAACAAAAAAAGGCCAGATTCCTTGGAATCATACCTCTTTTTATCAGGTGGTTCTAGAATCTAATCATTCTTTCTGATTTAATTTATTTATTTAAGTTTGTATTTATGATGATTATGATGAGAGAATTTGAGTTTTAGACTAAAGATTGAATCTTGCTGTAGTTTATAGAGAAATGAAGAAATTTGGAACCTTTTTTTGTAATGAACTGATTAATCATCCTGTTAATTGGCATGATTATTGAATGAACTTCTATTGTTAGTTCTGATTTTTTTTGTTTTTGGGTTGAATTTGATTGAACTTTTAAATTAGGAGATTGATTAGTCATTACACAGTGTATATAACCTTGTTGTGCTTTTTTATTAGTAAACTATACTAGTAGTGTATAGGTGAAGTGGCAGTTGTTTCAAGTTTCGAAGCAACTTTCATCATGGGTCATCCGTAAGTAGTCTCTCTATGTTTTTAACATAGGGGGTAAGACTTGCGTACATCTATCCCCTGGACTCGCCATAGGCGGAAGCCTTTGAGGCACTGGATGGTGACGGTGTTGTTGTTCTGATTATCTTTGAGATTCTGTAAAATTGTGGTAGTTAAGAAGTTTTTTGGGCTCATTTATGGTTTTATGGTGTAAGATTTTTGCCGGGTGACTAAGTAGTAGTAAGTACGAGTTACATATATATGCTGCTAGTATGTTGATTAGAGAGTGACTATGGTTTTGATCATAGGTTTTTAAAATAGGAGATGGGGACATTGCAAGGACCTGTTATTTGCCCCACTATTCGTGCAAAGCAAGTGGGTGCTTACGCTGTGCCGATCAATGGCCCGTTGGCAAGGACTGCAATGTTAAGGAGTGCATCTTGGGGTTATAAAGATGGATTTCGACGAAGTGCTAATGCTGGTGTTTGTACTCGCTCACTTAATATGCGAAGGGCTGGTATGATTCAGTGCACTTTCAGCTCTTCGTCTAATGGAAATGGCAGCAAAGCTGAGAATTTTAGTGAGAAGGATGAGGACTACGTCAATTCCAGTGTTGTTGAAGCTGGTAATGTGTGCCCGAATTACCTTTATATATGGAATGATTGACCAAGTTGTATGATAAGTAGCATTGATTAAGTAATATGTGGAAATTGTCATGACTTTATTAACCTGTCCATATATCGATTGGCTTTCTGTGGCTGTGTTATTCAAATTTGGAACATGCATAGTGAGCTAATGTATTACTATGTATTATGTTCCTTGTAAAATTATTTGTGCTATTGAATTAACATGTTTTCTTACACTTACAGACTTACTCCACCCCATAGTTTACGGCTTTGCGCCTGTTTATGTCTTGTTTAAGCTGCGGTGTCTTTGTATTGATTGTCAGAGATGAGTGGATTAACTTTTTTTTGTTTTGACTTATTGGAAAAATGTGTGTAGATGGTGACTAGAGTTACTATGAATATCATCTGATGAGGAAATTTTGCATCAAAGGACTTTATGTTCTACAGAGGAATCGATCTTCATTAATATATGATGCTTTGTACTAGTCAGTTATCTGTTCTAAGATTAGACGTGAAACTGCTTAGAGTGCCAGTTTACCTTCTGTTGATCAGTAACATATTTGTTTCCATTGTTTCAGTTGAAGTGAAAAGTGGTGCAGATGGCTTCACAATCAAAATGAGAGATGGTAGGTTTCTGAAATGTGTCCACAACAGCCCCCAAGGTGGCCATTTACCAGATTATGCGCCACATCCTGCCATAGTCCTCAAGATGGAAGATGGAACTGGTCTTCTTCTCCCGATAATTGTTTGTATGTAGCTAAGTCTCTCTGCTATCTAACTTTGCGTTCTTTTGAATTGTGCCAACCGATTTGGTAACAGGTCATAATTTCTTGCAGTGGAGATGCCTAGTGTACTGCTTATGGCTGCAATCCGGAATGTACATATTGTATGTGCAGATTATGTTACTTTGTTAGTGATTGTTTTGGTGCTACTATTCCAGTAATGTGGAGTCATTGACTTACAATCCATATATATTTTTGTGATGGACAGGCTAGACCAACCATGTATCATGTAATTAAAGAGATGGTTGAGAAAATGGGATATGCAGTAAGTTAAACAATTGCATTCTCTCAGTCAAACTTACTTGCTACCATATTCGAAGTTTTTGCTTGTTATCACGACGAATGCTGATGTATCTTGCAGGTCAAAGTTGTTCGTGTAACAAAGCGAGTCCATGAAGCATATTTTGCTCAGATATATCTCTCAAAGGCATGTATAACTTAGTAATTTTTAATCACTGGAATAGCTAAAACTATCTCTTTATTAATCTTACATGTCATATTTAATTTATGGTTACAGGTTGGTAATGAAGCTGAATGTATTAGCTTTGATCTTCGACCATCAGATGCAATTAATATTGCCGTAAGATGCAAGGTAACCTTACGTTGATCTAATTGCTTTCAGTTACAGTCTTAAACTGCAAATCATAATCCACTTATTTGTTATCTTTGCAGGTGCCTATACAGGTAAATAAGAACTTGGCTCACAGTGATGGAATGAAGGTCCTAGAATCAGCAAAACCATCATCTATGGGGCCTGCGTCTGATGTCTTGTCATTTGCTGAATTGGATCGGTAGGTTGTTGTACTCTCTTTATCGGGTCTCTGTTCCTTTCTTATAGTCTTTGTTGGTTACAAGGTTGCTTTGAATGTACCAATCTCGTTCTTTCCAACAGCAACTGAACACTCCACAATCTTTCGTTTAATGTTTCCCAGTTGCTTTTCCTGCCATATTTGCTGATTGAAATGTTGCTTTTTCTTATTCCTGTCACTTTCGAACATTCTGTAATGATGCCTTAGGGGTTGACATTATCTGTCTTGAGTCTTCCCGTCATCTTTTACTAGCTGCTTTGATATAACATACAACAACACTCCTATAAGGCTGCAATCAGGTGAACTGAGAATGCAGGGCCGAAACCCAAAATAGTGAGAGGAAGTAAGCCCTCCATTAATTGATTCCTGATATGTTCCCAGTCAGATTATAGTTCCACCTGACTCCTGATATTTTTGCGGATATGAGAATTTTAGGACCCCGATTTAGACTCCTGTGAAATTCTTTCCTTTTGTATGTTTAGAGACATCAAATTACCTTTTGTACTTATTACAATATGTCTTTCTCATCTAAACACAAGAACTGGACCATCCAGTTCGGTATCTGTCAAACTACGTGTCTTTGTTGAAAACCTATTTGAATGCTACAATCCCACAATAAATTTGATGATTTTGTGATTGTGTTGCTATGGTTTTTACCCAAGAGGTTGTCTTGGACTTCTTGCCCTTTTTCTGGAACATTTATGCCAGTAGGCAATGCAACTTGTTTATCGCTGGTGGTGTCTTATCTTAAATGCTATTGGGCATTTTATCAGGCCTAGTGGACAGCCATGCGTAGAGACAACAGAATTTAACCTTCTGCGGAACATGCTAGATGCCGCTCTTGAGGAGCGCTATCAGGAAGCAGGTATGGTGATTATTTTTTTTATTCTTTTTGTTTGTCAATGCCCCTATGCCACTGCAATGTAATTTTAAACTGAACATCATCCCTTGTAATGGACTCATATCATAAAGGGTGCAATTAGCATATCAGATGCCTGGCTAGTTACGGTATGTGATTCTGGTAGGACTTCTGGACTGGTTTGAACTCTTTAGATCATCGCGTCTGCATGTTAATGGTACTCGCAGTGAGATAATTTATGTCCACTTTCATTGCTCAGCTCTTTTCTTGGTTTCTATGTTCCTCGGACTCTCCTGTACTTCTGTTTTTCCCAATCATCCATGTCAGACTCTCAGACATGCGTATTACATTTGGAGACTAGTCCGACACTTGGATACACATCCGTGGCGGATAGCCAAGTCTGAGTAACATAGCTTGGTTTTAGGGCCTCTAATTCTTAGTGTAGTCGTAGTTTTATTAATCATTAAAGCTGGTCCTTCTTTACTTCCCTCGTGTCTCTGGAAATGTCCTTAAGATTGACTTCTCATGGTTAAAATGTTTTTCTTCCAGCCCAATGGAGAGACAAACTTACTCAACTTCGCGCCAAAAGGAATTGGGCATGACAGGTAAAACTTTCTAGTCTCTATTATTGATTTGCCTATCAATAACTATTCTGAAGCATGTTCATTTCCGTGGTCGCGTCTAAGGTGCATTACGTGCGTTCATAATTAAGTTCTATGTGTTTCTGTCAACAACTGAACGACTTTATATACTTGCAGGAAGCAACTTGTACATTGTATATAGAATGATCTTATGAAGCTGATGATGCATGTTACTCCAATGGGTCACTGTTTCAGTTCTCTTTGTTTCACTTTTGTAACTATCTGTAAATAGCCGTAAATTTCATTGGACAGTCGTTGAAGGATTAAAACTTAGTTTCGGTTTCTTTCAAAGCAACATATGAGTTGGATATGAACCACCGAGACTACTCTGAATGTCTCTATAGGTACAAAAATGATTCTACATTTAGAGGATCTTGTGTCAGGATGAAAAATCCTTTTCTTTGCTCAGACAGCTTATTGAATCGACCTGTCCACCCCGAAAGTCCTGTATCTAACATCCTTGGTCCTATATTTGCTTGTCAATTTAAAAGAAGCGTTACCATATTTCGCTTGATTGTCAGGTTTTGACTCTCCAAGAAATGCAACACAGTGGGCTGGAAACGAACAATTTTGTATGTGTGAATCCTTCCTGTTATTAAGTTACGTTTTTGGTAGTATGATGTCTCAAAGTCTGAAATCTAGTAAGCCTACAAAAAGGATTTCGAAAGGCTCATATATCAGCAGTGTCGTGCCAGCGTTATTATCTTACTTCCTTGGTTTGAAGATTGACGCTAGTTCGTGATCGATGGCATCAAATCTCCTTGGTTTGAAATTCCGTAGAGATCTCTGCTTAAGTTGTTGGTGTGATAGTGATTAGTAAAACTAATAATCTGCTGATGCGTGAGGGGATCATATATAGGAGGAAGTTGAGTAGGTCAGTAAGTGGGATTTGCCGGATCTATTAAAGCATCTACTTTTTCAGATCCTTGGCTTTGGTGTTTCAATTGCAGGGCCGGCTGGGAAAACTCGGGGGCCCTGGGCGAAATTGTAAAATGAGGTCCTAAATTGTTGTTAACCTTAAATC
>JBBYHQ010340319.1:0-13025 GCA_038382645.1 Spergularia azorica
AATCCCGTCCGGCCCCGGACTTTTAGCCTTAGCCATCTCAAACACTGCGTCCCGAACGTCGTCGGCAGAAAAGGGTAACGAAAGCAAGTTCTTATCTGAGGAAGATAAAGGTTTTGTGACATACCCAGTAATATCTTCCATCGTGTAGGAGGTTGAGGGGACAAAAGTGTTGCTCCGGTAAAGATCATTGAAGTGGTCAAAAATGAGTTTATCAACATCTGCCTGGTGATGGAGCCAAACCCCTTGATCCGTCCGAAGACTGTGTATCGCATTACCCTTGGCCGTGCTCTTGGCTGAGGCAAAAAAAACCTGGTACCATGATCCCCCATTGCCAACCAACGAATTTTCGATCTTTGGTGCCAGTAAGCCAAACCAGCCTCTGCCCGCGAAATCCATGTTCGCCGTTGAGAAAGAAACAGTTGGCCGGATTGTAGAGAGTCAATCTCGGAACTGGAGTCATTCAATTCAGCCGTCATGAAATGGGCCTTCAAATCACTATAACTAAACATGTGTGGAAAATATAAACTATATATATTGCACATAAATTACATATTTATGGAACATGAACTACACATTTTTGCATAAAATTAAAGATAATTCGATTATCAGACAAATTAAGTAAGGTAGAAACAAAAATTTATAATGTTTCAGACTAATTTATGGTCTTCCTTAGTGTGGCCCTGGCCCGGGGCGTTGCCTGGGCTCGACCCTCATCAGGGCCGGCCTTGTTAAGACCATCTATAAGGTGATCGATAAGACCGACTTTATCAGTAAGACTCACTCTGAACTTAAGACTTTGCCACATCTGATTTCCACTTACTTTTATCAGACTCGGTAATGATAAGACTCACGAAAATTCGTCACTTTATCCCTCAGACTCGCTCCAAACTCACAAATATTATATTATCTTATAATACATTTATATAATTATTATAATGAAAAGAGAAGTGCCACCAACCAAAAACAAAAAAAAAATAGTTGAAAACTTAACTCAGACGCCCAAAGTGAGTCTTGGAAACACAAGACTAGGCTCAAGACGTCTGAGATTCAAGATTCCAATATCAAGCAACAAGAGCAATAGCCCCACCAAAGTCTTAGAGCCAAGACTAGCTCAGACTTCCGATAATCTTAGTCTAAGTGCTCTGTAAAGAATTGATTGGTCGAAAATAACAGATTTGTGTTCAAATAAAAAACACGTTTATTTCAAACCCGCTTTGTAGGCACGGACTTGTGTTCCAAGAAAATTTCTCAAACATAGTCCAACATCCATAATATCACAATGTCATTGTTGTGAATTTGTAATGATCCCAAAAATCAAATCATGTCCATAATTCATCACTTCATCCTAACTATTCCGCTGAATCAAAATCAATGCTAAAAAGTCACTAAAGACTTGGTCTGGAATTCTTTTAATCAAAATCGGATCCTTCTCTTAATAATTTTGGCCCTTATATTCCTTTTTTTCGTATGAATTTGTTGAATGTCATGAATGATGGTCGATGAAGAAGGGCGATAAAGAACAATGTTGATGGGAGAGAAAGTAACGGATCTGGATTCAAAGGGGTGGGGCGACGGCTGCTACAACTGAAAACTACCAGTCCATCTATGGTACACCGGTGGTACCATTCTATCTGTACCCCCGGCCCATTTAGGTAATATGTTCAGTGATTTATGAAGCCCAAATATAAGCTCACTATTCACCAGTGCAAGTCCAACCCAATTGCATATATAATCAAATAAAAACAAAATAAATCACACTCTTATATTCTCTCTCTTCCTATCTCCCCACTCATGACCCACCTCATCCTCGCCCGTCCCAGCTGCAGGCATGCCAAACCACCACAACCACCGTGTCCACCACCACTATCCTCACTGCCCTGACACCTCTAACCCATCCTCCACCCCGTGGCGCCGCTACTCCTCTTCTCCTCCACAATTTTCTATGTTTCTTTTTCTTCTCTCTCCTATTTATATGTCTCATTTTTTACTTTCTCCTCGCGGACGGTGGTGAAACAGCGTGCGTGGGGCGGCGGACGGTGTTGATGCAGTGGCGACGATTATCGAGTGGTGGCAACAAAGAAAATGAGGTGGGAGAGCAAAAATTAATCATCATAGGACAAAAAACCAGCCATTTCTAGACAAAAACCATTCATATCAGAACAAAAACTAATTATCCTGAAACAAAAGTCGTTTATTGCAGAACAAAAGGCAACCATTCTAGGACAAAAACTAACATTCCAGAACAAACTAATCATCCTAGGACAAAACAAACCATTCCAGAACAAAAACTAGCCATCTTAGGACAAAAAGCAACCACTCTTTACAAAAATCATTCATCCCAAAACAAAAACTAACCATACCGAAATAAAAGTCGTTCATTTCAGAACAAAACCAACCATTCTAGGACAAAAACTAACAATCCAAGCATAAACACTAACCAATCTAGGACAGAAACCAACCATTCATCCCAGAACAAAAACTAACCATCACGAAACAAACGTTGTTCATTCCAGAACAAAAGCCAACCATACTAGGATAAAAACTAACCATACCAAAATAAAAATTAACCATCCCAGAACAAAAACTAACAATTCCTTGACAAAAAATCATTCATCCGAGAACAAAAACTAACCATCCCTAAACAAAAGTTGTTCATTCCAGAACAAAAGTCAACCATTGTAGGACAAAAACTAATCATCCCACAACACAAATTAATCATCATAGGACAAAAACTAACCATTCATACACAAAAACCATTCATCTCAGAACAAAAACTAACCATCCCGAAACAAAAGTCGTTCATTCCAAGACAAAAGTCAACCATCTTATGACAAAAACTAACCATCCCAGAACAAAAACTAACTGATGACGCAGTGGTGAAGGGAACGTTGTCGGACGTTGGTGGGTCGATGGCTGGTGACAGAGGTGGTGGTCGGGTTTGACAATGGTGAGGAGAGAGAAATGTCATTGAGTTGAGTTAAATTAGGTTTATTTTTTAATTTTAAAAAAAATAATGATGCAACAATGGCCCAATGACCACTATGCTGTAGACTTATGCTTGCAAGAAACAAATAATAAGTTTTACATATTTTGTGAAACCGGGGGTACCCAAAGGAAGGTACTCGGGGGTATGATAGAATTTGCGGAAAACTACAATTGTTGACGATAACTCAAAGTATGCCGTTCGTTGTCGAGAGAGGGTGTAGTGAGAGAAATTAGGTAAGAGTGTTTGGGTATTGTAGGTACATACGTACATTAATCTATACTCGATTTGTTGCTTTTGCTATGAATTATGATAAGACTCTTTCGGTTTTTACTCGGAAAACAAATGTCCAAAGTGAAAAAACAACCTGATGATCAGTTAAACACTTAAACCCTTTGGTACAACAATTTTTCTTGAAAGATTTTCGCTCTACAATGTTGTTTAACATAAACAAGACCGTATTCTTTTTCAAGATTCAAAGAATCTGTTCCCAGCGAATTCAGTCTGTATCAGGTTGGGTGTGAGAACAAATATCATACAAGGAACTATCAACTACGGAAGTTACTTCTAGACTAAAGATGACCTGATGGTCAGCCTCAACGGAAGACAATATAAAGTTACATCATCAGCGTGAAGCATCTGAAGCTGCAGCGTAGAGAATATTTAGCTTGATGCCGATTTTAGCCTTCCTCGTAAAAACTGCAGGATGTGCTCACGTTTCCAGTTGTCAATCCTGCAAAGAAAGAAACGAGATACATAATCAGCAAATGTAAATCACGATACTTTCTCAAAAACAGAGTCAACGATACTAAGGTACTTCCTCAATTAACAGAGAGAGCGATACTTAAGGAGAGACTCTAGTGCTGGGACTCGAATAAAGATAATACAACAACGCTAGTGACCTCTTGTCTGGAAGATGGGGTTCAGACTTTGGATCGTACTTGGGAAAAGAGCAATACAGAAGGTTTACGCAATATGTTGAGAAGGAATTCGTTGTAACTATGAGTTCAGAATTGACCCCTAGACAGACAGTACAGGATCTAATGCCAATGAGCCGATGTTGCATGCTTAAAGATGACATTGAGAAATGAAGAAAACCTCGGCATGCAAGTTATTAGCTCAGCAGCTCAGGCCTAAACTATCGTTTGATTTCCAACTCAAAATTTTAATTTGAAAGTCCAATTGGCGGATCTAAGCAAACAAACCAGAAACAAACGACAGCCTACTCCATTAGATTTAAGTAAGAATAACACGAAGATAAGTAGTAGAACACTGGGGGGAAATAATAAAATAGTGAAACGGGAGGCTAGAAGCAATTCTTAGAATCATGTCAACTTGACTAAACACCTCAATTCTCTTTTCTAGACTTCCGGAAACGTCCACCCAGGTCTGTTCTTCTGGCTAAATATTTATAGTTTTATACAAGCCAAACAGGAAGAGTAAGAATGAAATTAACAACGCACAACCTGAGCCCTGCGACGTACGAAGCGCCACAGCAGAAGAAAACACAAACCCGAATCTACCATATTACTTTATGTTGTACCGGGGTCTAGGCCCACCCGTCATCATAAACTAGAAGTATCCTAGCATGCAAATAAATCTCTTCATATAGAGACTTGAGAGGCATTGTTTTATGAGATGTCAAGGGGATCTTAACCAAGTTATATATTCCACAGTTTTTAGAGCATCAAAGTAGCGGTACTGCCTAGATTAAGGTCCAATCATTAAGGTTGATGAGCTTCATGAGCCAGTGGAAAAGAACAAGAATTGACATGTCCTAACAAAGAAAAAGCCTTTGCTCGCCAATAACTTATTGTCCAAACCTAATCAGGTAAGCTTTCTGCATTTACAAAATTGAACTGGCTACAAAAAATATCTGCAAGTAGCAGTCAAACCGAAGCCAGAAGCTGCAAAGAAGTTCAATACTGATAATGGCCTACAGCAAAGCGGTAGGTAGAATAGTCGGCTGTAAAGATGTACCTACAGGCTTTGAGCATTTATGCAAATGATTCATGAAATAAATCCGAAGCCTTAGACCCCAATTGATGTTTAAACAGCAACCAAACTACTGCATGTGTTTTCTAAAACTCAGATGAGGAAGCCATGTGAACTCCCTCCCATTTATTTCATCTTTTAAATTGGAAAGAACAAGCCCTTCAGGGCCATTTGAACACCCAAAAATTAAGAGAGATGTACATGAAAATCCAGGCACAGCAAATTCGTCCATAAGTAGCTCCTCAAGAAACATCAAATAGGGCCCCAAAAAAAACACATCCAATATGACACCAAAAGATCTTTCATTAATCATGGACCACCCACCCCATGATACATCATACATGAATCCTATAGCTAAACGAAAAAGGGCCAAAGTTTTGCAAGAGCGGCATGAAAGGGATTCAGCAGTGTTCTCAAGTAAAATTGAGACGCACCACTCCCATTATCTGTTGGGATTAAATCACGATTGTGCGATCTGTGATCACCTAAGTTAGGCATAATCAATATAGGCAGTTGATTTGGTTAGACAGCAGAAAATTGATACAGAGCTACGAGATTTGGACGATTGTTGCTGGTGTTTACTACAACAGTTGTGGAAGAATGTTGGTAGTTGACACCTATGTTATCCCAACACGCCAATTTCGCGGGCGAGTCGAGTGTAAACATGACACAGGGAAGGCAGAAATAGAAATTTAGGTTTACTTAAAATTTAGAAGTACAAAGTATTCAAGACCAATATTCATGTTCTTGAATACCAGTCATTTTACTCCTCTATCTATGTATTATTAAGCTATTCATGTTCTCCTTCTTGACGAGCTCAATGCCCACGTGATTACTTTCATACCCCAGTAAAAAGATAATACACAATACACCTATAGCAAAGTATAAAATGAAGCCAAATAGTCGCTTATCAAATACTTACCTCATTGTTTCAGCATGTTCACCATGATCATCCAGCATAATCATCTTCGGAGGTGAGTTAAAAGAATATTGAACTTTGACAGAGGGAAATTTTTCCTTTTCTTCTTCGATAAAGCCAACCACCTCAGGGTAAAAGACCAGTTTTCTCATGCAGACCTCCAGCAGGGCACCCGCATAAGCAACCTGTAACATTATAGCATTGGTTCTGAGAGTTAATAGGCTAGCACTATGTCATCTGGTCCTACAGACAAAAACAATAAAGCAGCTAGCTACAACAGAGTCAATCAGTGGGTCTTTTTCTCATGCTAAAGCATACACTCCTGGAGCAGTTACACTTTGACAACTGACTATAGAATTTGTGGCTTAAAAACATAAAGATCGCATACACTCTAGGAACAGGAATGTCCTTGAGCAGGATTTTTCAATGTGAGACCAACGACACATAAAGAGCTGCGACATCGGAAGTCCCGACCCCATGAAATTTACTCAAATAGACAATTTACATACCTTGCTCATTGAATCATCAGAGTCTTCTACACAGCACTTCAAGCAGTCTGATACCAGTTCTGAAACAGCAATCGTAAGACTAGGGTTATCCAAGCAAAGGAGAAAATTGGTTCTTGATCTCAACATGAACATATGCTGCAGCAATATCATAATTCAATCCATCGATACAAATAGGCCACTGATTTTTTTTTTCGATCGGAGCATCAGGCAGAAGAGGCGGGCAAGAAGTTATAAAGGGACTAATGGTAAAAACTTTAGTTGGTAACACCTTTAAAGGTTATAACCCAGCACAAAAGAAACAAGTAAAAATGAGGCAGCATCTAGAAACTCCTCAACCAAGGCGTAAGAAGACAAGCTTCACTCGTCACGGTGAGGTACTGCAAAAGATATATAAAAAAAAAAAAAACCCGGCAGTTCAAGTTACATTGATGCAATCTAACAAATCTATTTGCCTGACAAGTCTATAGTTCAAATGTAGATAGGCTATCACATGTTTATTTACTCTCTAATAACTTAAATGACAACAGTCCACCAACAGCAAGGTTGCGGATTAAGTTCAATGGCTTCCTTAAAAAAACTGACAACACTACATCATGCAGTAACACTGAAAGTAACCTCTTACATTAACCTCAAAACCCTGGACCTCCACACTTAGATCACCTGTTCTATAGTTCTACTAATACAACCTTTTCAGTAAAAGGTACAGAATTTCACAAGTGAAACTCCGCATTGAAGCAAAAGATTGATATGGCCAAAGCCTGTACTACAATTGATAACACACGTCCACTATTATACTCAGTGTTCGATCCAAGATTAGCCACTCTTTCACTCACAAGCGTCTCATGCCAAATGGCATCTTCCACACAGCACGAACAATCAAGGCTGAAATGTCAAACTATATGAAACCGCATCTTTGTTATCCGTTCTTCCTCACCCAGGAATACCACCAGTCGACACTCTCACGAACAAACCTACATCTTTAATTGCAATTCTTTGCTTATACCCTCAACTAATTAGATTTCCATTGTCCTGCAAAATATCCTCAAACCTCAGGCCAACTCACAGAAAGGTGTAACCTTTCCTACAATGATACAAACTATAACTTGGCGGGAAAGGAAATGATGGCTGAGTCAAAGGAGAAAGCTGATCTGGGGTCAAAGCAGTCATACCTGACAGCTGGAGGTGAAAAGAATGTTCCAGAAGATGAGGAAGTGGCGGCTAATAATGAGATAAGGACCACTTAATCATTGTGCCAGCACTGCAGAGCGTCAACCTAGGATCATGTGCGCCTATCATTATCTATTTCAGCATATTCGTATCTAGTCGTTTTCTTAGAATTGTCCTTGGGACAGCTCACCATTGTACTGTGGCATTACAAGCCGTTAGATGATGGTAGAGGAGTAGTATAAATAAGCTGTGAAGTTGAGGGAGAAAATTATCATGATTGTAACTCATTTCTGAACTTATTAATCTTAATCTTCCCACAGTCTTCCTCTGAAATTGCTTCTATGTCTATCTTCTTCTTGCTTTTACAGTTTTGATAATAATCTTAATAATAATAATACTAATAATAATCTCTACAAATAATAAGTCTGTATTATACAACCTCTAGTATTTGCACCCTTAACTAATTATTCTTCCATTGCCTTACAAAATATCCTCAAATCTCAGGCCGACTGACAGAAAAAGGTCTCACCTTTCCTACAACAGAAACTATGTTCCAACTATGAAACTACCTGAAACGGCTAGCTTTACGAAATTCAGCCCCTTGGACCTCGCTTTTTTTCTTCCTCACTCAGGTTATACTACATTCTGTGCCCTTAAAAAAGGTACTAATAGAAACCAACCACTAGCAAGGTTCCTATAGATATGGAGTATAGGTTTATCATCGACATCAAAAATTCTCGGAATTTCATCATCGATCACCTGGAATCAATCTCTCTACGATATCAAAATAGGTGCAAAGTATACTCCGACCCCCTTACCTCGCCATAGACCGGAGCCTTGGTGGCACTTTGGTAATGTTTTGTTCTAATACTAGGATACAAGAATCAATCCCAAAACTCAGGCAAACAACAATCGAATACGAAACCGAACAAATTAACACACCCCATCAATTAAACAGCAAAATCCACCAATCAGATCAGATAATTATCATAATTCATAAGAAGTAAGAATTGATCAAATCACAGTGAGCCCAGAAAAGGATACTAAAGAAAGAGATCAAAAGTGCAGTAAAATATGAGGCAAAACCCAGAAAAAAGTATTGAAGAAGGAACAAACCTTGGTCTTTGACGTATTCAGATAAAGTTTTACAGTCAGAGCAAAGAGAAAGGCCAGTGAATCCCAAATTCTCACAATCTTTGGAACTCAACTCTTGCCCATATGATACTCCCACCATTGTTGTCAATGCCACCATTATTATTGTTACAAACATCATCATCATTCTACCCATTCTCTCTCCTCTCTCTTTGAATTTGTTCAGTTCAGAGGAAAATGGTGGTGTTAAATGTCGTTTTGATCAATTTTTGGAGCTGGGAAAATTGGAGTGTCAAGTTTGGAAAAACGGGTCAGTCGGGTTAGCCCACGTTCAATGCAGGTATATTGTTGATTCGTAGAGGCCCATCAAGGTGGACAGGTTTCGTCCACGTTTGCCTAGTAGTTAGAAGTTCAATTTGTCTAGCGTTATCTCGGATAAAGTTTTTTACGTTGTCTAGGATTAAATTTTTTATTTATTATAATTCATATGCTCATGCCCGCAGCATTAGCTGCTCATTTGTTTTAAAAAGAAAAAAAGGACACCATAGTATTTTACTGAGTTTGGAGATTGTATTTTTGGTTGAATTGGAATTTTAATATTGATTGATCAAATCTGAAATTGTTGGATTGGACTTTGGAGTGGAGAAGTGAATTGTTAACAAAAGTTTTTTTTTTTTTTCCTTAAATTGAATAAAACCCGGATTGAAATTGAATCGACGGAGTTAACTAAACTCAGCTCGAAAGTATTGGGTACTCATATACGGAGTATAAGTCAATCTCAGTCCAAATGGGCGGCGCCACGGAAGGAAGGGAAGGGGGGGCTCGGCTATAGGGCACCCGTTTGCTAAGCTCGTCAAAATTATCAAGTAATAATACACTTTCTCATTCTCTAGAAAGTTGGATCGTATATACTCTCACCTTCTCATATGACTTGCACTATCATGGCAGATATTATTAGCACCAAGGGTTACAGTATACGATTTTTTTTTTTTTTTAAAAGAGGTAAGCGGAGTACAAGAAAAAGCAATCGGGTGTCCCTACTGCCAGGGTTGCACCCAATGCCGATAGGACGAAAAGAAAAAAGAAAAAAAAGATAAAAGAAAGAAAAAGTCGAGCCAGAACCAATGACTCAGACTGCTTAGTAGGAGGGTGGACGGACCAACCGAGCCCAAAGAAGGGCGAAAGGGTAAGCAACTGGTCCAACCAAACTCTCAACTAAGATCCAAGCCACCGATGTAAAGGCCCAACCCAAACCCAATACAACCAACCTCTAAGAAATACAACACCAGCCCAAAGAAAAGGCCCATACATACAAAAACCCTAATACAAACTTAACCCTAAAGACACTAGTGGACAGCCGTCACCGCCGATTCTTCGCTATTAGCCGCCGCCGGATCCTACACGAACCGCCGCAACCGCATGAACACCAACGGGCGTTCTCATGTTCCCGTCAAAAATATGCAGCAGAAAAAGGTAAGTTCTCAGCAGCCATGAGTAGTCGGAGAGCAGCTTGGTCACCGTCTTGAAACGTCCCCATAATTAGATCACCGAAGAAGCACATGCATGCCATAGAAAGTAAGGAAAAACATGAAGAAGATGGAGAAACCGGATGGCTCAACAGATAATCTTTAAGAAAAGTGATTATATGCCTATAACCACTAATTTTGGGATAAAGAAGAGATATTCATAAGAAGAAAGCTCAAGACATAAATCAACAGGGGTAGGCAAAATAGAAAACGGATCTGAATTTGGCTCATAAACGATTTTTAAGGCTCAAGACAGGAATCAACAGGAGGTTTATTTTGAGACCTCAATCGTTCCGATCTTAATGAATTAGACAAAATTGGAAGACCAAAATCAAAATAAAACCTGCAAACCTGAGCCTTGTGTAGAGAAAGAAATCAAAGAAAAGATTACTCTCAGTAGGAAGACGATTGAATTTCATGGAAGAAAATCATTTTTTTCATTGTGTTTCTCTAATTTCCCTTGATGGAGGCCATGGGAGGTTCTAGAGAGAATCTCTCTAACTCTCTAACTCGAAAATGGTGATAATTCACTATTACAATATATGATTTACACCTCGCGCTATGTATAACCAATCCTCTAAAGAAAATCACGGTGTAGAAAATGCGATGGTTCTTCATAGGAACAATATGGATTGGTTGATAGCTAATTCTAATACTGTATCACTTTTTTGGTGTTCTTGCATCTACTACTAGAAAAAAGTGGTACCAAAATTGTGTGTACGTTACTTGCCATCGAGACCCCACCAATCATCGTCCCAAACAAATTAAACGTTTACACAGTGTGATTTTCCATCGAAAATAGAGGAGGATAAGTATACAATTGAGAAGGTTCCATACATAGGATCACACAGTATTATCTATATCTATCTATATCTATTAATTGTCTAACATTCACGCCTACGTGGCAGTTCACATCAATGCTTATTTGGCAGCCCAAAAATTAAACTTCAGCTTTTTTGTACCACGTCAGACAAAAATTGTAACGGGCCTAACGGTAATTAGAGGAACTCGGAAAATTAAAGTAGTGAGCTGCCAGCAAGAAGACTCTCCCGCTACCCGCGTGTCACCTCTTCCCCTTCCCCAATTTCCTTCTTTTCTTCATCCATATATTCTCTGTGCGTTTCGAACGTATGATATTCTCTGCTCATCAATTTTTTTCCTTCCTTAAATTAACGCTCCAACTCCGGTTCCTCTTCTCCCCTATTCTTGGCCCGCTCCTTTAAAAACCAGCACCATATGAATGGCGGATCATTGGGACGAAAGTTCAGTGGTAAGTTTATCAATAGTTGTTTGCTCAATTTGTGTTTCGGCTGAAGTAACAACGTTTTGCCCTCTCTTCTCTCTATTGGAATTATTCTTATTCTAATTTATGATCATCTGTATGAATTAATTTTTTTTTTTTTGTATTCGTCTTTGTGAAACAGGGAACTTTTTAGGGTTAATGAAGAACTTTTTGTTTATTTTCTCGGAGAATGCACGAAAGAGATTTCAGCAATTGAGGAGTTTGATTTCTAACAACAATTAATAGAGCGATGGGTTCATGTTTACCGAGTAAGTTAACTAAAGCATCTCTTATTTCTCTTGATTTACAAATTTAGTATAATTGCATTATTTGAATTGAATTTACGATTTACGATATATTGGCATGACATGAATTTTTTATATGAACGTCGAAGACGCCTTTTTCAGCTTTGTTGTGATCGCAATCCTTCAGTTTTCTTTGTGAATATCAATTTTAATTAACAGGTTTATGAAAATTTGATTTTTCTCTTGATTTTATTGCTTATTAAAATCTTTCTCTTGATTTTATATTGATGTTAGTGTTGTTGTTGTTGTTGTTGTTGTTGTTGTTGATGATGTTGTGTGTTTCTTTCCCCTCTAAAATTTTATCAAGTGTTTGTGCAATGCGTAACACTGGTTTTTTCATGATTGGAATCTGGTTTATCTCATGTTCTAATGAGCAATATCGATCGAATAGTGAACTGGGTTTGCAAAATGTTTTGATTTTTCTGGCAAATAAAGATTCTCAAGTTTAGCAAGGGTATGAGTAAGTGAAATTGGGGGAAACTTAGATCAAACCAAATGGAGTGAACAACACGTCTAATTAGGGAGAACAACTTCTTCAACCAAAAAATTTGTCTTTATGCTCTTTTTATGGTCATCTAATTATCTTCTCATATATTTGTCCTGTGTTGCAGAGTGTTTATGATTTGAAGAACTTCTTGGACGTCTATTTTCTCTTCCAGGTATAACTCTTCGTGAACTTCAAGTTGTTACTGCAGAAATTTTGATCGTTGGCAACTAACTGTGCACTGTCTACCGTACTTGCTCTTCCACTGTTCCATGACATCCAATTCACCGAGCAATTAGGTCGTAGGTGTAATCTGAAATTTTCCTTTTTACTTTGTAATTGATGGCCTATGTTCTTTCAAAGTCTTATAAGAAAATCTTTTATTTGCTCATGTGCTTGCATACATACCCACCTGGTAAAACAGTAGACGATAATTTATCTCAGACGAGCTCAAATTGGTTAATGCTAAGCTAAGCTTGCTAAGGAGATTCAGGAGCACTTGGAATCAGGAATAACGAGTTCTAGGGTTAAGGTGAGGAGCATACTGTCTGTGGTATGTCTGTTTGTCTTTATATGTGTCATGCTGCCACTTTAAAAGGGGAAAAGGTCTTTTGGGTTTTATAATATGTTACTTTTATCTTTAAATTGTAGAGTCATGGCACAAGATCAAGGTCATATCATACTTCACAAGCCTTGGATAATAACTTAATAGTGCCTTCCAGACTAGGTATCTTCACTCTCAAACTTTTGTTTCCAGAAGAGA
>JBBYHQ010340328.1:0-13025 GCA_038382645.1 Spergularia azorica
GTGGTGTACTGTGGATCCAATCCATTCAGGAATTGGAAGAGCCTTCTTTCTGCAATATCCTTGTGCATTGCATTTGTAAATGCATTGATTTCTTCAGTGACCTCAGTAATAGGAGGCCAATCTTTCATGTTTTCTTGTATCTGCCAAAGAGTCATCAGCTGCGAGTAGTACTCGACAATGCTTTTACTTCCTTGGGAGGTTTGTTGAATTTCCTGCTCGATCTGGAATTTCCTAGCACCATTGCTCACAGCATATGTTCTTCCTAGGTAATCCCATATCTCCTTTGCTGAGGTTATAAACCTCACTGCGGCCTTGACTTCAGACTTTATGTTGTTCAACAACCAGCTGACCACAAGATCATTGCCAATATCCCACATCTCAGCTTTCTCGGGATCTGTTGTGGATCTTTTGACTCTTCCAGTGACGAAACCAAGCTTCCTCCTCATTGCTAAGCTTAGTTTCATCTCTCTTTTCCACTCATAGTAGTGGTTCATGTGCTCCAATTTTGGTTCTATAGAGAGAGTAGTGCTGATCTCAGAGGGATGAGTATACAGCGGATCTCTCATGTCTATCTTCTGAGTTTAGTTTTGGTCTGTGTCTGATCCTCCTGCCATGTCTTGTTATGACAGTGGTATTGTTCTGTTTTGGGTTTTTTTTTTTTTTTTTGCAGCTCAAAAGAAGAGGAAAAAGTTCTAATTAATTTGTGTAACAAATGAACTACCTCCTTAGGTCTTCATGGCTCTGATACCATGAAGACTTCGAGTGAGTAATCCATGAAGACGAGAAGGTGTTCAAATGCAGAATTAGAAGGGAAATATAAGACAGTAGAAGTTTGGGTTTGAAATTTTTGTGTATTATTTCATTGTTTTTCATCTATCTCAATATACAACCAATGCTACAAATATATATGAAATTTTCCTTTCATGAGTTCACAGGATTGTGACTCTTTGACAGTGATGTTAGCTAAATATGGCTAAGCATTCTTGGTTTATGCATTTTGACTCCAACAGTCTTCACGTGTTGCTTCTTGGCTCTTGTTCTCTGAGAGTGACATTGCTTCTATGCTCCTGATCTTCCTGATTTTCTGTCTTCAGCTTCTTCTCTTTACAGGATGGTGTTGTCCACAGAAGTCACTGATGTGGTGTAGAGTGCGTCTTATTCGGAGCATTTTTCTGAAGTGCTCTAGTTGTTGCTCTCATTCTCAGAGACTTGAGTTGACTGAGGAGATTGTTGCACTTGAATCACAATCACTATAATTCTGATGAGAAACGGTGAAGAAAGGCACCTGCCTCAGTTGAGGAGCACTTTCTCGCTTTTTGCAACATCCATTAGCTCTCTTCGGCTGGCGTAAACTTGGTCCATCTGCAACAGGCCCAGTTCATCTTCTTGAGTCCCTGGTCTTCAACCATGGGCTCTGATACCATGTTAAACAACGATCGGGCCTGGGCTGCACCCAATAGGAGGAGAGAGAGTCCACGTTATAAACTCAAGGAGGTTCTATCCTAAAACCAATTGGCAATAGGTGGAGTAACTCCTTGGTTTATAAACACATCAACTCTCTCATCTTTTTCCAATGTGGGACACTCACAGGTGGAGCTCTCTTTAACAGTTCGTGGTCTCACAAAGAATCTATATATCATGTTATAGACTTATATCTGCTGCAAGTCCTGTTTTTAATGGAATTTTGTTTAATCTAGAGATACCCATTTGAATGAATTGTATAAAGTTTGAATCTTGATCGATATTTCAATCAATCTTGTTCGTTTGATACTGAGTATTTGCTTATGTATGTGTAATTTTAATTAGATAGAGTTGGGCGGCTCCGTCATTTTATGCTACCATGAATGTCAATTTCATGGGGTCGGCTGTCATCTTCTTTATGAGGTTTATGCCAAATTTGTCAAACTAGTATTCAAGTAACAGAAAAAGGAAAAGGAAAAGAAAAAAGTACCAGCCGAAACGAATGTGGCTACGAAATCATACTATTTTTTTTTTGAAATCCGAAATCATACTAGTCAAGAAGTCCTAGAACGGGCACACGCAACTAAGGGCCTGTTTGGCCAAATTCCAAATTCTGCAAAACTACTTCTCATAAACAGTTTTTGGGGTAGGAAATAAATTTACACTATAAGTGCTTCTTAGAAACCGGAAACAGTTTCTCAATTCGCTTGGAAACATTCAACAATACTAATACACATCGTCTATTCAGCTCCCTATGTTTCTGGTCTAACACACACTAAACAACCTACAAATACTACTATGAGATATGAGATATCAAAGTCTTGTTCTCTTGAATTTGATGGATTCATATCAGTTTAATCAACGTCATTTATAATCTGGACAACGTAACCTAACGCAGTCTGTTCAAACAAAGGAACATTAATGGAAAGTTCTTACTCCCAACAGTTAAGTAATTGCTCCAATATTTTACAATGCACTCCAACCAAGTCTCTTCCTTACTCCTTTCTCCTTCATCAGTTCCCTAAACTTCTCTGCTTCCTTCCACTCACCAGTTGATTCCAACATGTTTGATAAGGCTATATAATATCCATCATTCCCCGGATCAGCTTCAATCGCAAGCTTAGCAACCCTTATACCAATTTCGACTTCATTGTGAAGTTTACAAGCACTTAACAACGCTCCCCAAAGGCCCCCATCAGGAGTCACAGGCATCGACTTAACTATATCTTCGGCTTCCTGCTGGTGGCCTGACTTGCCAAGGAGATCTATGATACATGTATAGTGCTTTAAAGAGGGTTTCATGGAGTAATCCTGCATTTTGCGGAAGTAGAGTTTTCCTTCTTCTGCAAGGCCTCCATGACTACAAGCCAGCAGAACAGCTAAAAAGGTCTGTTCATTTGGCCTAATGCTGCATTCTTCCATTTGTTTGAAGACCTCAATTGCGGTCCTTGCATCTCCATGCGTGCCATAGCAAGAGATCATGACATTCCAAGAGATTACATCTCTATCTTCCATGGAATCAAAGATCTCCCTTGACATCTCAAGCTCTCCACATTTCCCATACATGTCAACCAATGCTGTTGTAAGTGAGATAGTTGGCTTAATCCCGACTGAGCTGATGAAGTTGTGTATTTTCATTCCCTGCTTTAAGGAAGCTAGACGAGAGCAAGCAGATAGCACAGTCACCAGGGTTGATGTGTTTGGACTCGATCCCTCTACAATCATTTGGTCAAATGCTGCTAATGCCTCAGCAAATTCTCCTTTCTGCACATAGGCTGAGATCAGTGTATTCCATGTGACTGTATCTCTTTGTATTGTCCCAAAAAAGAGCTTTGCAATGGCTAAGTTCCCACATTTCCCATACATATCTAAAAGTGAATTCGAGATGGAAACATTGTCACTGACTAGGTACTTGATGACATAACAATGCACAGATTTTCCAAGGTGGAGAGTGCCCAACTGTGAACATGAAGCAAATACAGAGTGTAAGCTATTGGAATCACAATCAATCATACGGTGTAGCATTTCTCGGAAGAGAAGCAAACACTTCAAGGCTAATCCGGCTTTTCCATACTCTACAATCATCAAATTCCAGGTTTCAGAATTTCTCTCCTGTAATGCATCAAATATTTTCTCTGCAGCAGCAAATACACCGAGCCTACAGTACATTGATATCAATGCCCTGTCAATAACTTGATCCAGTACGTAATTTCTCCTCATTATCACTCCGTGGAACGCCTTTCCCTCACGAACCCAAACATAATCGCCAAAGGATGAAAGCACACTAGCAACACCAATCACATCAGGAACTACGCCAACATCTTGCATTTGCCAAAACAAGCTTAAGCACGCACTTACACGCCCCAACCTCGCATAAGCAGCAATAATTGACGTCCAACACATAAGATCCTTGTCTCCAACTTCACAAAACGAACGACAAGACTCTTCAATAGTCCCCCATTTCGAATACAACGACAAAACCGATGACTGAACACCCTGAGAAAACCCATAACCATTCTTAACAGTAAACCCGTGCAAACACTTCCCTTCCATCAAAGCCCCTACATTCCCACAAGCCTGAAACCCTCCTTCTAAACTCCTATAATTCGGCCGCTCACCATCCTCCCCAATCCTATGCATCAAACAAATACATTCCAAACTCCTCTCACTCTCACCATTCTGCAAATAACCTATCACAAGCGCGGTCCACGCAACCACGTCTCTCACAGACATTTCATCAAACACCCTCTGTGCATCCCCCATACACCCACATTTCGAGTAAAAATACACAAAAGACGACCCAACAGCAGAATTCCCGCCAAAAAAACCCGATTTCGCAACCAACCCATGAATTACCTCCCCATAATTTACCGCCAGTAACTCAGCACAGGCGGTAACAACCATTGGAACGGTAAAATTATTTGGCGGGGTCTTCGAAACTCGCATACCCAGAAAAAAGTGGAGAGCTTTTTCATAATTACCATTGGAAAAATGCGATTTGATCACAGAATTCCAAAGAAAAGGGTCTTTACAATGCACAGAATTAAAAACTTTGGTGGAAAATTGGGGTTTATAGAGAGAAGCGTAGAAAGAAATGAGCTTTGATGCGAAGAAGACATTGTTGTGATTACCAGTTACTATGATGAAAGCGTGTGATTGAAGCAGAGATTTCAAGTTTAAGGTTTGATGAGATAGAAAAGAGTTTAAGTGACAGTTAATGTAGTTGCTTGTGGAGGAAGGAAGAAATGATGATGATGATGAGTGGGAGAATCTCCTTAGGAGGGAAATTGGGTTGAATTTAAGCATGAATTGTAATCGATGATTTTGAAATCATTAAAATCATTAGGATTTAGGACTGGAGTAATTGTATAATTGGGGGGGGGGGGGGGTGGGGGAGGGAGTGTTCATGTGGTTTGTTTAATTGAAATTTCGAATTTCTAAATCTGAACGAAATTGAAATAACAAGTTAAGTATCGCTCTATGTTGGAGAAATACTCGCTCTGTCCCCCTTTAAACACCCCATACCTAAAATACCTCCGTGTTGGTGAGAGTGTACACTCAAATCGGTTAATCAACAATTTAAAAAAAATTATATGGTGAGTTAGATTAGAATCGGCGAAAGTAGCAATTTGCCCCCCAAGAGTTTAAACAATTGTGCATTTCAACACCTTAACTTTCATTGGTGGCAATTTGCCCCCTTGACTTTTCACTCATGTGCAATTCAACCAATTTTACTAATTATTAGTAAAATTATTGTCTATTAAAAATATTCCATCACAATTAAAAGGATATAGAAAATAAGTTATAATTAATAAAAACAATTTCCATCTCAAAAATCCATACGCAACACCAACAAAATAATTTAAAAATCATTTTCATCTAAAAAAATTAGATATGAATTAAAAAAAAAAAAAAGACAACAAACTCCAACAAAAAAAAAAACATTTGTATCAAATAAGATTGTTTTACATCTATAAGATCATGACCTATGATCATAAAAATAATTGAGATACAAGGTGGTGTGAACAAAGTTCACTTTTTGATTTTATTTATTTATTTATATTTTACGATTTCTTAGGCGATATTAACATTTTTGAAACAAAATTAATTTTTGCGATTTTTTCTGAGATTCTTATCTAATATTTTCGATACTACTTTAAATTTATCGAATAAAAATAAACTTTTGTGTTTTTTTATTAACAGAAATTTTATTTTATTGAAGAATTAATTAAGAATTAGCGAAATTAGTTGAATTGCACCTAAGTGAAAAGGAAAGGGGGCAAATTGCCACCAATGAAAGTTAAGGTGTTGAATTGCACAATTGTGTAAAGTCTTGGGGGCAAATTGCTACTTTCGCCGACGATTAGAATCTTAACAAAAATTTCATGCAATTTTTTTGGAACTTCGATTAACCGATTAGTGTGTACACTCTTCTCAACAAGGTTGCGTTTTGGGTATGGGGTGTTTAAAGGGGGACGGAGGGTGTAGATGTTGTTGTGTGTTTTGATAGAGGATTGCATTTTCAAATTCAATATATGTCAAATCGCTTGTTTGTTAAAAAATGAAATTTGAGAATTTCGAATGAAATCAAAGTCACGGAATATATCAACTCGAAAAACTCCGGATGGCAAACCCCATAATATATATGATTCAAGACGGGCTTGGGTCGATTGATGACCCAAAAAATAGCGGGCCATCGTAGTTGGGTCAGCTTTTAACAATTTTTACATAGAAAACTTTCCAAATTAAAACAAGTCTAGGGACTAGGGTTAGCCTATCGATTGGATATAAAAAAAAAGGTATAGGATGGTGATGTTGAACCAAAAAACAAATCAAAGTTGTTAGCAGATCAGAGTGATCGATGATGAGAGGGCAGATTGTTGTACCAAAGCAAAAGAAGAGGCCACCTCCAAAGCCTAAGAAGAAGACCGCACCAAAAGTAGACAATGATTATGATTGGAGTAGTCTTGGTCACTACGACTGGAAGGGATGTTACCACACCCCGTCTCGACCCCTTCGCCTAGTCCCTTATCGACCTGCCCGACAGTGGCAGGTCCATGAGTCTACGAAGGAGGAAAACCTGAAGCCCTACGAAAAATTGACACTTCACCTATAATCACGCTTTTTGCTTCTTCTTTTTTTTTTTCAATGCTAGAATGTGCTAGGAACTATGACCTATGAAGTGAAGTTGTTATCACTTCCTTTACAAAGTTGTCAACTTTTGATCATACTAAGTCGTGATGTATGATCCAAGTTTTGAAGCGAAAGTTTAGTTTGTTGTTTCATTCTGTTGTGTTGTATGTGTGTTTAATTATAGTTGGAGCATTCGAGATGTTGAGAAAATGCCTTGAACGACTCATACCATTTGGGTATGTTGTGGTGGTGACCGAGGAGGGAGTTCAGGAGGTGACCTTACGACGTACGGGTGTTGGGCGAGAATTCGGATTAAGGAAGATTGGTCGAAAGTGCGCGCGGTCCGCGGAGGTGAAGTCGCGGAGCGCGGCAGACTTTGAAGAGGCGACGCAGAAACATGGGGGCGGATCGCGGTGCTCATGAGCGCGGACCGCGGTGTCCATGGGCGCGGACCGAGGCTCTTTGGCAATTGTCTGCTGTTTTGTTATGTTTCACGCGTTTTGTTTCCTAATCCCGTTTCTTCGACCCATTAGGTTTATTTGTATGAGGTGTGCTATATAAACACCCTAACCCCCTCATAACCTCCCCAAGACACAATTGAGTGATTCTCTTGTAATTGTGAGTACCTAGAGTCATAGTTGCGGGTTTTCTCAAGGTGTGGCTTCTTTGTCAGTTGGGTAGATTCAAGGGCGTTCGTTTGGGTTCTTGGTTCATCGCAAGAACAATTTGGCTCTTAGATCTCGTTCGTATTTGGTGAGTTCTTTTCAGATTAAACTCACAACTTTGTACTGGTGCTATTCTCATATAGTGAATATTTCTCCTCTGTTTGGTGGACGTAGCTGGCACATCGCTGGTGAACCACGTTAAATCTGGTGTCTATTTCTTTATGTTTATTGTTTGTGTTATTATTGATACCACGTTTGTTAGTACATTTATTCACGCCCAATCACAGTCAAACCGTTCGTTGTTGGGATTGGACGCCTCTGTTCCAACACGAGATGTTGCTGCCTCAGAAGTGATTATATGTACAGCGTGTTTCTTATTGAAATTATTTGTTCAAGAATCATGTATATGAATATGCTTGTGTTCTGCCTGCAATGAGATATAGGATTGTGAGTTGTCTCGACCGATCAAGGATCCGTGGTGATCGATCAAGAGAGTTGTCTCGACCGATCAAGGATCCGTGGTGATCGATCAAGAGAGTCGTCTCGACAGATCAAGGATCCGTGGTGATCGATCAAGAGAGTCGTCTCGACCGATCAAGGATCCGTGGTGATCGATCAAGAGAGTCGTCTCGACCGATCAAGGATCCGTGGTGATCGATCAAGGATTAGTCATGACCGACCATGAGATGGTCATGACAGATCAGGGAGTAGTCACCATTGATCAAGGAGTCATCGTGACCGATCAAGGGATAGTAGTGATCGATCGAGGATCAGTCATGACCGATCATGAGATGGTCATGAGTCATGACCGATCAGGGCGTAGTCACGATCGATCAAGGATTCTTCGTGACCGATCGAAGGATCGTAGTGATCAATCAAAGATTAGTCATGACCGATCATGAGATGGTCATGACCGATCAGGGCGTAGTCACGATTGATCAAGGATTCGTCGTGACCGATCGAAGGATCGTAGTGATCGATCAAAGATTAGTCATGACCAATCATGGGATTAGTCATGACAGATCATGGGATTGTCATGTCCGATCAAGGATCAGTCATGACCGGGCAGAGTGTCCACCAATGACACGAGCACCAGCGCACTAGAGACGTGCGAGTACAAGACGTTTACTCAATGGTGTAACCGCCCCATAAGGCCTTCGTGGCAGTTAGACTTTCCTATAATCTAGGGGAGTGGAATAGTGGGATGTTCCCCAAGTAACCACCCAGTAGTGGGCGGTTGAAGACGGTTGTACACACGTCTTAAATAACGGTTGCAGATTTAGGAGCGGTTGTGAGAACGGTTACAATAACCGCCCACGTCCATGGTAGTGGGACGTGGATAGTTGCCTTGACCGAAGTAGTGGGTGATCTTCACTACAATAACTGTCTCCTCCCTCTACTATACTGATTAGTGGACGCCTAAGGGAGAGTGGAGGGCATTTTGCGGAAGTTACAAAGAGAGTGGGCTGATGGGCAGTTACCGAAGTAGTGGGTAGTTGATGCCTAGATGATGGGGCTGTCATCATCTATAAATAGAGCCTCACTCCCATTTGGGTGGGCATTCATAAAATCTTCGATCTCTCTCTCTCTCTACTGTAAACCGTGGCTGGTCCACTTGAATAATAAAAGTTCCGTTGCTCGTTTATCGTTATGCTTGCTTACGTCTAAGTCCCTTTACGAGTAAGTGTGTGTGAGTAACGTGCGACTGACTTGAGGACAACCTCGAGTGCCCTCACGGTACAATGATTAGTGTCCAAATCACTAGGAAGAAAAATTTCCCGTGACAATTTGGTCCAACCTACCGGATACCCAAGGACCCGCTATCGATCACCATGCCGAGAAGGCCGGTTTCAAGCAAGAGCAAGAACGACTCAAAGGTGAATCGCCCAAATCCTCCGCGCATCAAGACACGAAATGGTGTCTTCTACTTTCCACCAAGGAGTGAAGGCAACGTCCCTTTGCTGAGAGACGATTATGATGAGATCGAAATTGGAAGACAGGCGGCCTCTAACCCTCAGGCGTCTGTTTTTGAATGGAAGCCCAAGAAAGAGAAGAAGTCTTCTCCGTCGACCCCTAAGACTGCTGCTAAGTCATACAGTGGTGGTGCGCGACTAAGGTCGATAGTCCAACTCGAGCAAGATTTGGAACTACTTGAGAAGCTTAGGGCGCGACATTATGGCTGCGGAAGACCCAACGGATGCCCTTGCTAGTCTTGATTTCATTGTGAATCGATCATTTCACTTGATTGACTTGCAAGCGAGATCAGAAGGTAAATGTCTTGGCCTGTACGCCGATCAAGTAGTTAACACCGAGGAATTGAGGGCTCATATGGACACCACTTCGGCTGAATTGAAGGGAGTTTTGGACGGCACCCTGAACATGTCCTTCCTCAACCCCGCACAGCCCTACGCATCATTCTCAGTTAACCAAGGGGTGTGGGAGGATGGAACCGGATAGCCTGAGAACCCAATGCAGATCGGGGGAGCTGCTAGACAGTTGGATTTTGAGGAGTATGGTCTGCCTGTCAACGACCAACCTTATCAGACTCCCCCGTCAGGGGGGGTTGGTTGCTCGACAAAGATAAGGTCCCTACAATCCCTACAGCAGTCCCCACTCCCGTCCCAGCTCCCGCGCCTGTCGCTTGCCATTGTTGCCCTCAAGCGGTGATCGTGATATCCTCTGATTCGGGTAGTGACTCAGAAGGATCGGAAGCCTAGGTAAACATGCCATCGCCAGTCTACACCCCCATGACTCCTCCCCGCAATGGCCTTGATGACGAGTTCAAAAAGATGCTCGCTAAATTAGAGGAAGATTGCGCTAAAACTAGAGCGAGGTGCGCAAGAGGTAAGACTGACTTTGGTCCTTTTGCCCCAGGTCCCAGTGAGCCATGAAGTGCATAGGGAGCCTGTTGAATCAGCATAGGCACGAGAAGGTGCGGACAAGAGTTGTTGTCTATGCCGTGCTGTCAAGCTTTTATTTCTGTTTGTGTGATTTCCTTATTGTTGCTTTTCATTGCTCATGCTATTTACTTTGCTTTGTAAATACGTTGGATTGTGTGGTTCAAGTCTATGAAATGGACTCGTAGTTTCCGGCTTAATTCTCGTTTTAAGAATTATAAGTTGTGCTAATACACGATTATGTTATGCCTTTCCGTCCGTACTATGGATTTGATACGGAGACCCCCACCAAGCGCCTCGAGTAGGAGGTAGGCAGGGAGTGGCGCATGGGTAACTCGTAAAACTTGTAAGATTACGAGTTGTCCAAAGGGAAGTGTGTTTAACGAATCAGACGATCGTGTGAGGATTTTCCTAGGGAAAATCAGGTCCGATCCATACTAATGGAGACCAATGCACAAACTAAGGAACTCAATAGAACCAACAACGGAGACACGAAATCCAAAGTTTCTGTTGGGCTACTTCGGACGCCTAGGAGTTAACGCACCCCGATCCGACGACTCTATTAGTCGACCTTACCAGTAGTTGGCTCAAGAGAAACTCGGTGGATGTTCGGTGGTCTCTTGCTTGGTTATATAAATCCCCGCCGCTTCCTTGAGCGCGCGATCCATTCATACGGAACTTGGGAACCTCGAGACACTTCCAACTAGCGAAGATGGATTGTCTTAATTCCGAGGGAGGAATGACAATGCGAGGAAATCTTAATGATCATCCGTTGAGCGCCATGAGCAGCTATAGAGGGCCGATGCTCACGATGAAAGGCGCTAGCTAGTCAAACATTTCTCGCTATCAGGTGGGAACTCTCGGGAAATAGCAGGAATGAGGATGGTCGTACCCCGGACTCCGGAGTGAGCGGAGTGGTATAAAAAAAAAAAAAAAGAGAGAGAAGTGATATCCTCGGGGTGGTTCACCCTCGAGAATGTGCGCCACTGTGTTAGGCAGAGCCCTATGTGTACTCGAGTGAGTACGGACTTGGATTAGGTGTATCCTAACATGTACTCGAATAAGTACTACGATGGGCGTGAAACCTCGATAAAAGAATCCGGTTGTGGCGTTGTCGATACCGTCGATTGGTACGGAAGATCAGGAAGGAATGAAAAGGGTGACTAAGGGAGAATGGATTTATTCTTCATCATCCGCCTTGATTCTCTTACTCGCAAAATCGACTATGTACCAGTGGCAAACCGGTTATGAGGATAAGACTAACAGAACATTTTCAGAGAGTGAGTCTGAAAATGGCTGAGGGTGGGAGCACCACCGAGACTCAGTAAAAAGAGTCTATGTCGGACACTTATGCTATCCGAAGAAATGGTATTACATCGCAATTTACGAGATACTAGGAGGGGCTTGGCCACCCCGAAACACCATGTCGTGCCTATGAGTAAGGACGATATTATTATCCAGCAGCATGCGATCTCTGAATTACCATGAATCATCCCGGATTGGATGACGTTCCATAAGAAGGAACGAGATGGGTTAAGGGAGAACCCTGTCTCCGGTCATGAAATGGAAAATGGCTGTGGTGGTCTGACTAAGTGCACAAGTCGGCCATAGCCCCCTTTTGGAGAAAAGGGAGACCGCTGATCTTCGTAAGGAAGAAGAATAAGTGAGAACTTTGTGTGAAAGGCAAGCGATTGGACGTTTACAAAAAGGGGCGTGATCTAAAGTCGTGTCATTCAAAAGAATGGACAGTCGATTTGGAATTATAAGTAGGTCCCGAGACAAGGTTAACCTCAAGCTTACGGATCATACACGTTCTGAGCTCACGTGGCCTACGACATGTAGGTTAACTCCGCACAGTAGGCGGAGGATCTCGTAAGGACCCTCGCAAGTGTAGGCGAGTGGTCGAGGGCAAACCCCCTAAGGAAGGGGTTTTGTTTTCATTTGTGATATAGTGTGGTTGGGAAAGGTTCGAGGACACCATCATAAGATTACGACGGTGATCAGATGATGGGCAAGCACAGTCGTGACGACTACTATGCAGTTCCGAACGGGACACACGTGATATGATGTGAGTAAATGAGGATCTACCGTCATACACTTAAGCGAGCCTGACGAGGGCGTCAACTCATTGGGTGAGGGTGGTTTGTGAGACCCTTTGTCACCTCCATGAGTAAGACAAGGCGGGGCATGGAAATGTCACGCCAAGACGATTGACGGTATCTTAAGTAAGTCGAGACAAAGGGATACGCGAGTGATGCATCACTTGTCCCTGACGACTGATCAAGGATCCATAATGATCGATCAAGAGAGTTGTCTCGACCGATCAAGGATCCGTGGTGATCGATCAAGAGAGTCGTCTCGACCGATCAAGGATCCGTGGTGATCGATCAAGGATCAGTCATGACCGACCATGAGATGGTCATGACCGATCAAGGAGTAGTCACGATTGATCAAGGAGTCGTCGTGACCGATCAAGGGATCTTAGTGATCGATCGAGGATCAGTCATGACTGATCATGAGATGGTCATGACCGATCGGGGCGTAGTCACGATCGATCAAGGATTCGTCGTGACCGATCGAAGGATCGTAGTGATCGATCAAAGATTAGTCATGACCGATCATGAGATGGTCATGACCGATCAGGGCGTAGTCACGATTGATCAAGGATTCGTCGTGACCGATCGAAGGATCGTAGTGATCGATCAAAGATTAGTCATGACCGATCATGGGATTAGTCATGACCGATCATGGGATTGTCGTGTCCGATCAAGGATCAGTCATGATCGGGCAGAGTGTAACAACCCTAAATTTTGACCAACTATAAATAGAAATAAATTTAGAATTGTCACGCCGCAATTGACTACCAAGT
>JBBYHQ010340337.1:0-13022 GCA_038382645.1 Spergularia azorica
ATCTGAACTTTCTGTTTTTTCCCCCTTTTGTGAGGGGTTGCATATGCAACACCTTGCAACTAGGTGGGTTCGCCATTTACTACCAGGCACCAGCAGTGTCAGAAATTCAGTAAAACATCAATGATTTTTGAGCTTTTCTGCAGATTATGGTCCAAAATGACGAAATTAAGCAAGACAAAAATAATTTGAGGAGTTAGAGAAGCTGACAACAAATCTTCACATGCAGGAAGAAGAAACAACATTGCTGTGAAGTTCAGTTTTGGACCTGTTGGCTATGTTTCCACTTCCCAATGAAAAAACATGCATGAAATTTACCATGTTACTCTATTGTTAATTTGTTACCCTGTTGACAGTAGGTAACTTTTAGGTTCATTCACATGTTGAAGTTGTTGAGGAAGTTTTCATTTGAACACAGAATCTATGCATTATTTGTCCAGTTTTCACAGCAGGACTCATGCAATGATATTTTCAGGTGAATATGACAATTTCTTGTTTCTTGTGATATACTGTATTAGTGGTAGGTAAAAAGCTGTAATTTTGGTCAGTGATTATTCTTATTAAAACTCCTTATGGCCATGGGTTTAGATTTTTTTTCGTCTGTTCTGTTTAATAGCATGCGAGCATATATATTTTCTATAGCGTGTCCTAGTTTATGAATTAGCAATACGAGTTTACTCGTTATAAAGGAGTTCGAAACATGGCCTTGTATATAGAGATGGTAACGGTCACGAGTCACGACCTCTTGCAACTAGCTGCATTCCCACCAATCACCTTCCCCAACAATTTCTCCTAGGACTTAGATGTGAACTTCGGCCTTTGGCACACCTACTTCTGCAGAGTTAGATGCTAATTAATGTAATGGCTTACACTACTGCGGTATCATACACCACATATGTGAAATAAGTACCCAATAAGGAGCTAAACTCGTAAGTGGTAACGATAAAAAGAATGCAAGTTCGAGTCCTTGCTTAATACTTACCTCGCACTTATGTGGTATCTATCATAAAAGTGTCAAGATTACGCTGGAGAGAAGTGGAGCTAAATTTTGTCCTGAATAGAATGGGATGCTTTCACAAGGAGAGAAAATGGGGCAAAACAACATCACTTGTCAATTTTTGGTATGGAGGGCCATTGTTCACATGCGCAGTCTTAGAGTTGGGTAGCTTTCTTTAGCAGGGTCCCAAATCTCAGAGGACCATCTTGCTCTACTAAAGTGCTGCTCCATCCTTCTTTCTTTACCATTTCCTCTATCTGATTCTTACATTTGCAATCCAGTTTGTTGCGTAACTTTAGCCGCCAGCTGCGCGCTAGGTGCTGTACTTGGTCGTGCCGTAACACATAAAAGTCAGGGTAATTTTTTCAGATGAAGATGGGGTCTGGAGTAACAAGTAGATCCTGTCTTTTGTGTGCCATGGTACATATACATTCCTCAATGTGAGAAGTATCTATGGCTCGTGAAGAGCGTAACTCTGTAAGAACATAGCACAACACATTCCCCTGAGAACTTATCCATTAATACAGTGGAAAACTGTAAATGGCGATTGGCAATGGAGTAAGCAGCAATGAAATTAAGATTCATAAGCCAATAGTACAGTACAAGATAACGGTCTAATGAGTACGCCTGCCTACCGGATTCTAACTAGCTTACAACAACATTGGTACAATGAGCATCTACACAGAACTTCTAACTTGGTAACAGATTAGCCTAAGTGCAGACAGAAGCTACACCAGTTACATAGATGGCTACATCAGGACATACATAGAGTAAGATTAGCAGGCAATTAGCTGTTGCCGATTTCTTACTAAAATTGAAATAGACATGTCATGGGTTCCTACTTCAAGAGCTCTCATCAAGTAGACTAAGTTCTTGTCTGACAGTGTTTATTGTCGGCCTTTGATGAGGGAGTTCGTGAGTGCACTGGAAGGCTATCTTACCGAGCCTCGTAACCTCAGATTCAGAGTACTTCCCACAGAGATTTGGATCAATAATTTCTTCCACCCTGCCTGCTTCAACAGTCAGACGATTTGACAGGTCAAATCTACTTTTCCCAGTGAGAATTTGGAATACAACCATGCCAAATGCATATACATCACTCTTGTCAGTAAATTTTCCGGTGGTTGTGTACTCCGGAGCCAGATAACCCATGGCAGCACAGGCTTTAAGCATAGAGAAGACGATGTCATCTGCAAGGAGTTTGTGGAGACCAGATCCCACAAGGAGGGGGTTCAGCCGCCAGTCAATGAGCACTTTTTCAGCCGATATATTTTGGTGAACTAAGGCAGGTTTACTGCCTTGGGGGTTGTGTAGATAGTCGATTCCTGATAAGAAAATACAGTTAGTGGCTAAACTTCAACAACCACATTCCTGAACAATAAGAGCTATGAAGAGGTTGTCATGAGTTTACGGAGGTGCCTTTATGGAAAGGGTCATTTTGGGGAGGGGGGGGGGTGAGACTTATATCCAAGGTAAAAAGATGGGTATGAAGCCCCAGGGTGTGGTAAGTTCTGCAACATAAACAGTAACATGCGAACATCTACACAGTTCATATTTGCACATTTGGCAAACCTAGTTTAATATGGAAGTTCCTAATTAATTTTGGTCATCTGCTGCCAAACATGAATCTGAGAAAGATTATGAATGCATATGTAGGTTAAAGGGAAGATGAGTCCACACTAACCTTTGGCGATGCCCTTGATAATGGAAACTCTAGTAGACCATTTGAGGATATTTTCATCACCTGCGTTCAAATCTAGGTACTGCAGCAAGTTTCCATTTGGAACGAAGTCATAAATAACAAAACATTCACCCCTCCCTTTCGAGCAGCAAAATCCTCTCAACCGGACAAGATTGCCATGCTGCAGAGAAGTCAAAATCTTCAATCCCTTTAAGAACTCGACTTCATCTGATTTGCAGCTTGTCTTGGCTATGCGCTTTATAGCAACAATAGAACCATCTCTCAAGACTCCCTTGTATACAGCTGAGTAATTGCTCCTTCCTAGGAAATTCACTTCAGAGAAATGCTGTGTAGCAGACTCAATATCCTCCAAATTTAACATGTAATTATCGAAAAATTCTTGTGAACCTTTTCCTAGAGGGTCCCATCCTGTTGAGTACTCCAGACTAATAAGTGGAGCAGCACTCCTCGCGGAAACATCCTTCAGATCAATGCTAAGCCGATTATCAGAGTTATCAATGTTGCTTCCAATCTTTTGTTTCTTCCGGCGGTACCAAGAGAATGTGGAAAGACCAATGACGGTGACTAAGCAAATTACAATCACTCCAGATATGACGCCAATATGAGAGCTTGTAGAGCGTTTTAAGCAGGGCGTTTGGTTGCAATTTGGCTGGAGATTTGCCGATTCTGGTATATCTTTCTTTGGGAATCCGCCAGAACCAGCTGCAAATGGTTCAGGCTTTCTTGGGTCATTGCTGTCCGAACTAGTACAAACTCTCAAGGAAGTAAACCCAGCTCCACATAAGCCAGGATTGTTCTTGTATTGGAAACCATCATTCAGTCTCTGCAGAGCTTCACATGTTAAAATGTAGGTTAGTTTCTTTGTTTTCTTACATATCTGCAACACTATTAAGCAAGTTTGAATGATCAAAATAATATCATTTTTCGAATTACCAGAGGGCACATTGCCGGAAAGAGTATTGTTCCGAACATCAAAAATTCTCAGCCGGGGAGCATCAGCTACCTTGACAGGAATCGAGCCAAAGAGTTTATTAAAGCTTAAATCCAACCTGATCAGCGCGTCTAGGTCTCCCAAACTTGCAGGAATTGCCCCAGTCAGCTGATTATATTGTAAAGCTAGAACATTCAGCTTCTTAAGTGACCCCAGCTGTGTAGGCACATTCCCACTTAGCTTATTATAACACAGCTGCAAAACTGCACAAAAAAAACCAGCAATTCGAAACACTTTCAGTTACCACATCATATGCTACAACTACAAGGGTTTCTCAACAAGCCAAAGTTGTAATTTTTCGACAAATTAAAGTTCAAAACCCGAAAAAGAAACGCAGATCAGATAACAGATTTTGAATGCCAAAAATCAAAGACTCAAACTTTATGCCATGAATTAATTACACATAACAAGGGTCACTTACAAAAATCAAACCACCTAAACTTGCCCAAGACAAGCACAATAATTTAAACAGGATAGAAATCAGTAGGATAATTAGAGAAAGAAAATGTCCATAAAGAGGAATTAAAATCCTTAACAGGAGAAACCCCAATCAAACAGCTGATATCATAGATTACAATACGACAACATTACCCCAATGCCTCAAACGCCCGCGCCTATAGCAAATTAAGTCGGGTTGGATGTACGCAGCGTACCTAGACCCCAAAGTAAAAAACACACACACACTTTTTCGCAAATGTCACACTAATAAAAATTGCGTCGAGAATTGCATCGAGACACACACAGTTAATCGAGCCATTTTACTTTATTCCATCATATCCAAAAACAAAAGAATAACGGGTCCTTAGCAAATAACATGAGACTACAACGATTTGGGGTCGGCTAACATGAATTGTCATCTGTAACCGTCATATAAACATATAAACTTTATTAGACCAATAAAAACCCCAAACAACTAACCTTGTAAGCTAGACATATTCCCAAGCTGTTCAGGAATACTTCCAGTAAAATTATTAACATCTAAATACAGATCAGTAAGCTGAGTCAACTCGGAAATCTCTTTCGGAATCGTTCCACTCAACTTATTAAAATGCAGGTACAACCCAGACAAGCTCTTAAGCTCACCAATAGCAGACGGTAAAACCCCATTTAACCCTTTACCCTGCAGTGAAATATTAGCAACTTTACCATCCGCATTACAAGCAACACCTTCAAATGTGGGACCCTTACACGGGTCGCCATTAGCAACCCAAGAAGAGAGGTAAATCCCATGTGGGTCCAGAGCAGTTTTTATATCGAGTAAAGTTTTCAGCTCCGCATTTCCACAAGCAGTTGGTGTGCATAGTAAAAAGAGGGGTAAAATTAGGAGAATGAAGCGCATTTTTTTGGGTAGTTTTTGTGGGATTGGGGTGAAAAAATGTGGGTAAGTGTTAGTTTTTGAAATGGGTAAGAAAGATTTGAGCTTTTTGTTGTGGAAGGTTTGAGTTAGGTGGTGTTTTTTTTGGAGGAGAGAGAAGGTGGGTAATGAAGAAGGAGAGAGTGAGTGAGTGAAGACTGAGGAAAAGAAGCGTGAGTGAGAAGCGAGAGTGAGTGAGTGGGTGTGAGAAAGAGTTGAAAATTCGAAATTTTTGGGTGTGAAAAGAAGGGAAAAAGGTGACTGGTAGTAAAGGTAGCCGGTTACTAGTAACTGCCATCACTTCTCACGCTTGTCAGTGTGTGTTTGAAAACTCAAACTCAGTTTGTCTACTTGTAGTTTTGTTTCCCAGGGATTAAAAAGTGAAGTACAAGACATTAAACTAATCAGTAATCACTTGAACACAATCTAATTTGACTTCCATATGAAACGCAGTTACGTAATACGGACTACGGAGTACTAGTCTTTAATCGATTTTACTGATTTGTCGATGTTATAATTTAGATGGTTGGTTGCGGGCCGATTGGTTTATGCAATGTGGGTCTTTTTAGGTTAAGGTGGAAATACTCGAGTCGAGTTATTATCGGATCGGATTATTGTCGATTATTTTATGGGCTCCCTAATCAAATCATACTTTGGTAAATCAACCCCATTCGAAGTCGTTTTTTGGGTTAGGTCAAGTTGTATCTAACAAACTAAACGACAAGTTTCACTTTATATCCCCGACGATTTGACAAATTAAACGAAATTAGGATACAAGTCGTTGGAGACTTGGAGTTAAGTATCATTTCACCTCCCTCTTTGCTTTCTTCTCTCTCATCTCCCCTTAATCTCCATTGATCAATTCTTAAAAAAAAAAAAAAAAAACAATGACTTAGGCAAGTTTACCAATTCCTGCCAAAACCCAAGATATTCCTTCTACGAATTGGATTAATTCAAGTCTCTCTACTTAAATTAACGTTATTATGTCATGTCTATAGTCTCGTATAAAACCGTCACACGCGAATTTCACTACTTTCCTTTGATCTCTCATGCTTGCCCATTCAAAAAATCCATAGTCTCCTACACAAATAAACACCGCTTCGCTTCTCTCTCCTCTTTTCTGTTGCCCTTTTCTCCAGCTTCAGGTAATTTTACTCTTCCTCTTTATTTCTTCTAATTCTTTTGTTTATATTCTCGCTTTCATTGTAATCTGATACTTTATATTTTGTTGTTAATACCCAATTTAAACCATGGTTTATTAGTGTGATTTACACTTATTTTGTAGTAATTTGCGATTTTCTTTGTTTTGATTCATGGGTATAGCTTGAATCATACTATATAATAGTATATAACAATACGTAAATCATGTTGCTCAGTTTGTTTTAATTGATAATTTGGCAATCTGATTTTGCAAGTGGTGAATTTAGTGTTTTACAAGCAAAAGGTAGCATCATTGATCATTTTTCCCTGATGTTTTGAGGCTGGTAGGTCAAACAATTGATTGCTGTTAGAATTTTGATGGCTTGGAATTTAATCTTCGTTATGACGATTCATGTTAGCCGACCCCAAATCATTTTGGGAATAAGGCGTGGTTGTTGTTGTTGTTGTTGGTTTCACTAGCTGGGTTTCGAGGTGTTCTGCTCTACTTCTTTTTTGCATCCTTTTTAATGGCGTAGCAGACTAGCAGTTTAGTTTTATAGTCCATGGGATGGAACTTATTGGCTGATCATCACTTGCCCTTGTTGCCTTTTGATGTTTTTGCACTTACAATGTCATCACTTTTAACCCCTTTTGAGTTATATATGCGAGAGGGACAAAGTTTGGTATCGGGGGTAATCTTGTAGCTATTCATTTGGCAAAGGCATATGCTGAAAACTTTAGCTTCGATTTCTGCATTTGCGCGTTCCAGCATTTGGGTGATATTTGTATTGATGTCATATTAATTTCCTTGAAGAATCACCATATGATATATTCTACAGTTTCCTAACATGTTGAGTTTTGTGATATGCTTCATTGTTTCTTCCGGATTGAACTGTTCCTGACCGAGTTATTTGATGATTGGAATGAAAAGTTAGCTCCTTTAATCATGCAAAATTGTCTTACCGTGCTTTGTGACATTTCGTTTGGTGAATTGAGAAGTGATTGGTATTGAATTGATTATTAAAAGTTAACCTTCATTATTTTTACTTTTTTACTACCTGAGTCTGAGGTTTCCTTGCTGCTATTTTGCTTTATCCCTTTTTCAGAAAGAGTATTTAGTTTTATCCTCCAGTGAGGGGAGCTAATTAGTATACTCGCTTGTCCAGCTTTTGATCCTTTCACATTTTTGATATAACTTATGCTCAAGTTTGGTGGGCAATTTGTGAACTCCGCTTCCTCCAATTTTACAGCAACAACAAGATCAAGGATCATGCAGAGACCCACTAATAATTCTTTCGCATCGCTCTTTCGACCCGCTCCAAGGTTTTACCCTCTCTCTCATGTGAAGAACTTGGCTATGTTGACTTTTTTTTTCTTTACTGCAATTTAGTTTTGTGAAGGTAGAAACTTTTAAGTTGAATTCTTATTAAAAAAAATGCCCATCTTTTGGCTGAATCAAATGGGTGGTGAATATGAATTTATTGGTTTTGATATTCTAAAAAAGGTTTTTTTTTTTCCTTAAATTGTTTTTGTAGGGTGGTGGGTTTGTAGTTCGACTTTGAGGCAATTTCATGATGAATAGGATGATATCTAGGTGTTTATTGTGTGCTTTCAGTTCGAGCTTGAAATCTCATAAATTGTTAAAAGGATCATATTATATTCTTTGACAGACTGACAGTGTTGAGCAAGTGAGAAACAGAGATTGTTAGTAAGGGAATATTTTTGTTTAATATTGGAGTAAGTTGAAATAAAAAATGCATTCTCTAGCGGCTAGGTATTGTGAGAATCATAGAATATCTTTGTTATTGTTTTGAAGTGCAACATTAGGGTAATGGACTAATGGTGCCCGCTATGTAATTGTGGCTATGACTAACTAAGTTACTAGTATGAGTCTTTGTGAATATATTATAGAGCCTATAGTGAAATAATGGCTGCAACAAAGTAGGGATCTTTCCGAAGTATTGGAGTACATGTGGAAGTAGGTTAGTTATATCTGCGTAGTGTAACTGAAATTAACTTCTGTAAAACAAATTTAGTAAAGTTTTTAATATGCAATCCAAGTGTGGAAGCACATCTCACTCAATATCAAAGTCTAGTCTCTAGAATGTCAAGGTCACGTAGGATACTGTAGGAAATGCAGGCACCATATGGTTACAGCAGGGATAAAAAGTACGTAGGTGCTGTAATCTTGCTGATTACCCCTTTGTTTCAATTTGCAGCGGAGGTAGAGGAAGAGGCCAAACTGAGGTGGGAGGCAATCATCAAGGATCAAGAGATGGTGGTCCCGTGGCAGCTACTGCTGGTACTTCAAATAGAGTTGATGCCTCTTTCAATAGAGCTAGAGGTAGAGGCCAAACTGGGATGGGAGGCAATCATCAAGGATTAAGAGATGGTGGTCGAGTAGCAGCTACTGGTGGCACTTCAAATGGAAATGATGCAGCTTTCAATAGAGGTAGGGGAAGAGGCCCAACTCAGGTGGGAGGTAGTCGTCGAGGATCAAGAGGTGGTGGTCGCGGAGAAGCTGCTGGTGGCACTTCACTCAGAATTGAGGCTCTTGGTAGACTACTGTAAGTATCGAAGAACCTTTATCTAATTTACCTCTTCGAATGAAAGGAATAGGGGCAGATAATAAAAGAAAGACTTAATTTTCCACAGCTCTCTTCAGGAAGTCTCTAAATGTGTGTGGATTGGTTTATTAAGAAAGGTTACATTTTCATTATCTGGCTGGATAGTATGTTCAAATTTTCTTAACTTGCTGCATCGCTTGAAAGATTGAAGCATTGTTAATTTATGTTCCTGCCTCCTAGGGTGAGTATACTGAGGCATAAGGCAACACATATGAATTTGGATATGCAAAGTGATGGGTACGTGAGGGTCCAGGATTTACTGCGGGTGAACAAGAAAAGTTATGCGGATGTCCCTCTGGGGTCACACTCTATTGATGAAATTCGAGAGGTTGGCTTTATATTCTTTCCCAATTTCTTTCGCTAGCAGATCGTGATGATGTCAGTATCCATTTGTATGACTTTATGCCTTAAAATCTTAAATATTCATCCTGTTTTCATATTGTAAACAACTGTTAATATTTTCTTACTAGTGGTGGTGTTGTAGGTCATCCTCCATAGGAGTTTCTTCTATTATGCTCAATGGCATGAGAAAACTGTAAAGCTCATATTGTTTTCATTATGAGAAGTAACACATTCATCATAGAAGCCCTATTTGCCTCCTCTGAAACTAACAACAAACCTTATGAATTATGTAGCAGATAATGTAGCCTAAACCGAATTCTGTCTTGTTAGTGGTGATATGTGACTCCTATATCTGTTCATATCTGGCACCATTGACCATATGACTGTTTCAAATAGTTGTTTGTTTGTGTTTCCTTAGCTTTCTCTTTGTTTTAGGAAGTCGTCAGCCATTATGGTTTGGCTTTCTTGTCCTTTATTACTAGGTATAAAACGAGTCGCCAGATTATACTGTGGCGTTCCTTGCGATATCAGATCTTCGAATTAATTCTAATTGCATGTTATCCTAACCTGCATGAGACTAAGCTGATGACATAAGGAATTTCAAATTTTTATCTGTTTATAGCCCTGTTGTAGATATGTATTGGTGCACTTTCATATACCTCACTGCCAAATTTCAGGCTGTAAGGATAGACAATAAGCAAAGGCTTGGCTTTTTGGAAGAGAATGGTCAATTGTTTATACGTGCAAACCAAGGACATACTGTAAAGGTGAGATTTCTGCAATTTCTTTGTCCTTGTTGTTTAGTTTTGAAAATTCTAGTGTGCTTCAACGCTGCCTGCAAATAAGGTTTCCTAGGTGGGGATTCTGAGGAAGGTCCTTTTCTATGTATTGTATAATTGTAGTAATGGTCTTAGCCAGTTATATGTTGTTAAGAAAATTTAAGATTGATTCGAGTTAAAAAATAAAATAAATGCTTGCAAGTTAGAACGAACCAAAGGAAAATGAAATGGAACTACAGAGACAAGGGATATTATCTTGTTTCGAACGGCGAAGCTTCTATTTGACTAAACTGGATGGTCGAGACTAGAGCCAACAGGGTGGTCTCTGCCTTTTCGAACTTGGTGGTTGTTTTGTGAGGGATTCAGGGTTTCCTTTTATTCAACCGATACACACTATTGTGGAAAGTTAAATATATAACATAAGGAGTATTATACAATATGGGAAATGGAAATATTCTTGAAAATCAGGATGGGTGGGGAACAGGGATTTGGAAAGGACCCAACCAGTCTTCTGTACTTCCGTTCCTTAATCCTTTAGCTTTTGTAAAGTCGAATTGGCTGAATTCAATTATCGGATTAGTTTAGGCGTACTCTGTTCAAAGGTAAAAGGTCCAAAATTTTAGGTGTCTTGCTTTTTGCTTCAATGCATTTGTATTTGCAGTTCACTGTCTGTTTTGTTGTCAAATTTTACAGTTGTTTTAGACTTTAGTTACTTTAACTAGTACTCCAAATATATGATCTGATGGCCTCTTGTCACACTTTTCAGGTTGTAAAAACTGAGAGCTTGTTGAGACCAATTACTTCTGCTGAAGAAATTCCTGGTAAATAATACTTCTATGAAGCTCCCATATATATATATACATTTCCTGAGGTTAAAATGTACTTTTCTCTGAATCTAAATATTTACCTATTTATTTATTGTGCAGTATGTGTTCATGGCACTTACACAAGGTTTCTGGACTCTATTCTCAAGTCTGGGCTCAGTAAAATGACTAGATTACATGTTCACTTCTCATCTGGCTTGCCTACAGATGACCAAGTAATAAGCGGTATGTTTGATGAATATCTTTATATCCAACCTCTTTATAGATTTTAGTTCCTTCTGAATCCATTATTCTGTTACTTATTAAGCTCTTTGGCGTTTATGAAGTTTTTGTCTGGTGGCTTCTAATTTCTCTGCTGAGACTTTTTATTTTCTCTTGGGTAGAAAGGGTCAATACTAAAAAGGATATATAGATAGCCGTCCTTGAAATGTTTTGAGACGAGTCTGCGTGATGTTTTTGCTAACATAATAATATACGATTGTCCATTATTCCAGGGATGAGGCGTGATATTAATGTGATCATCTTCCTCGATGTCAAAAAAGCTTTGGAAGGTAAACTTGCATTTCTGTATCCTCTACTATTGTGTTCTGACTTCTGACTCTCTCCAGTAGTTGATTTGTGTATATTTTGCATTATATCTGTGCGCTATAGTTATATGGTAGTGTTAAACAAGACATGCAGTTATTGAACAAATATATTTGCGGTAATATAGAACCATAAAAATTACTGATCTTTTGTTGGGTATTGAGAAAGAGTGTTCTGAAGAATAAATAGCTATTGATCTCTACCAAGCCTTTGAGTCGTTCCCCGTCAAATTAGTGACTGATATCAATACTCGTATGCTTTGTGAGAATTCGAGCCCTGCTTTTATATTATGATGTGCTTAGACATTCTGCAAGTTAATATCATTTACTGCAACTGCAAGTCTGAAATCATACAGGAGTGAAATGTGATACACCTTATTTTATGTTGATCTCTCTAACTCTAAATCTCAGTTCTCCGGTGCTTTAGATAGTTTATTCAATGATTAGCTGCAGTGCTTTGAGATGACATTCATTCTGATAACCGTCTTTTTATCAAATTTATGTTTACAGATGGAATGAAGTTGTATATGTCAGAGAATAAGGTCATTTTGACCGAAGGTTTTGGTGGTGTGGTTCCAGCTAAATATTTCCAGCAAATACAATTATGGCCTAGTAGAAAGCCCGTCATACCGAAAACAGACAACTCTTCTATAGGGTCGCCCAGCAATAATCTTGCCAATGCTTGTGCTTCACTTACCCTGGAATAACGTCCGAGTTCCAAATTTTACACAGTTGTACAGTTTTTCCCTTTTTGTTTCGAAACCATGTACAATTTTACACAGAGTAACTTGTATTTAACCTTCAATTTACGACTATTAATAAACGAGTTGAGCATTGCTTTGAGAGCGTTGGAGGCACTTGTTGATTACCATGTCTTTATGTGCTCGAATCCGTTCGATGAAGCTTGTGATTGAAACTAAAACAATATTAACACAGCTTCTACTTGTAAGCTTTGAACTTCTTGTTAGACTTTGTGGCTAATCTGAGCAGAGTTTGACTATGACATTCATCAAATATGCAGTACAAGCGAAACTGGCCGCGTCTGAACTCTGAACTGAACTGATCCGATCATCTCTTGGTTTTGATTTTGACATCATTCACCGCGAAATCAGTACCATTAAGAACCCAGAAAAATTGAGACTTTGTTTTCCACTTTAAACTAGATGAAAGTAGATGAAAAGACAGGCTTTCTAACGGTATTAACGGTCACTCAATGATGAATGAAGCAGCTTCTCTAACAAGCTTCCTCCTCCAAAAATGCACCTCTATAAAATCACTCAAAAAAGCGCGCCAACTCCATGCCCTCATCTTTACATCCTCCACACCCTTGGCTTACCACCAGCCTTTCCTCCACAACAACATAATCTCTATGTATTCGAAATGCGGTTCGCTATTGCATGCCCACCAAGTGTTCGACGTAATGCCTCAGAGAAACTTCATTTCCTACAATTCAATTATTTCTGCCTATGCCCGTCATCCGAATTTTGGTTCTTATCCGTTTACTTTGTTTTCTGAGATGAGGTATCGGTGTTTTTTTCCGAATGGGGCGACCTTTATATGCTTGTTGCAGTCAGCTTCTGCTGTTAGGGATTGGTTTGTAGGATTGGGCCTTCATTGTTTAGTTATAAAGTCTGGGTTTTTGTTTGATGTGCATGTTCAGACTGCTTTAGTTGGTTTTTACTCTA
>JBBYHQ010340346.1:0-13021 GCA_038382645.1 Spergularia azorica
TCATCAAGGATTTTGTTCCTGTATTCCGTCTCCAAAAGTGGACTTCTGCCTTCTGAGACTTCTTGAACTTCCATTCCGGTACAAAGACCAGATGCGTGAGAGTCCACTGCATTTTGCAGACTGGAATCTTCATTAATCTCCAATTGAGGGTTCTCAACACTGACATCCCAGCATATTTCTGAAACCCCCAAGTCAGCTGGCACTTCAGCAGTCTGATCAACCTTTTCATTCTCATCTTGCAAGAGATCACTTGCATTCACCATTTCATAAGGCCCCAATCTGTTACCACCATCATCTGCCTCTTCCACAGTGCCAATATCCCAGTCAATCTGAGAGCTGTCCAATGTTATATCCCAATCAATACAATCAGCCCCAGTGTCCATGGTCCCACCCATTTCAACAAGTTCATTGGGATTAGAGACACCAGTTGAAGAGTCCACAAAACCAATTTCTGCAGAAACACTTAACGAAGGGGGGTTTTCAACAAAGTTCTTCAGATATGTCACCACAGTAGTTGGTGTTTGCTGCAACACAGAAAATAAAGGGCCAATCAGTATCATCAAAACCAGTTCATAGCACACAATAGAATAACAAAAAGGAGGGGGGGGGGAATAAGAATAACATGAAGGGAAGTAGCTCACATCCTTGTCAGTATGGAGTTCCTTAACAAAAGTGGAGTAGTACTCAATAGCCTGGGAAACTGAATCACCACTTATAACATCCATAATCGTGCTAAATGTGCCTGGAAGAGTATTGGATGCACTCTCTAAGAGCTCCAGTCTCACATTACTTCCCTACAAAATCAAAATTAGGTTAGTCACATTCATTATCATAATGAGAGAATTATCACCACCAAATAATTAGATTTTGTACAACAGGCTAACATAAAACCTGCAATCCTAGCTCTTGACAAGCTTCTGCATACTTGGCTGCTGATAAAGCTGCACTTCTTTTAATATCAGCTTCCTTTCGATCAAGCTCTCCAAGTTGTTGTTGTACCTTTTGAACCTGCTTTTTAAGGTAAGGGCTTCAATTTGGAAGCCAAGCAACACCTATGTCAGTTAAAGACAACAAAATAATGGACAATGCCTCGTTACAGTTACCCATGGGCAGAATTAAGCTTACATCTCATAGTTAACATTCTGGGCTATAGTTTGAGCAGCCTCACCAAGAAATAGGTGGTCCTTCTCAAAAGCCTGGATAATCCCTTCCCAAACACCCTGCTCCGATGTGAAATGTTAGCACTTTGATAGGTGGTCAGGAGCATGATCGCAAGAGATGGAAGAGAAAAGCAAAGTGAGAAAGGACTTACAGCTTCACCGGAAAGGCGGCCAAAAATGTTTCGAGTTTCCGGAGTTGTCCGCAAAAGAATCTCACATACTTTTTTCGCTTCCAAATAATCAATTCCTGGCAACAAAAGAGATTAAGCAAGCTACATAAGAAGCTGAATAAAAAGTAATTAACCAAGCTGACATACGCAAGTCCAATTAAAAAGATCTTATTAAGATAAGCTAGCAATCAAATTGGAAAGACCCTGAGACCACTTCTCTATCCCTGCACGAATGTTAAACTCTACATTGATTTCTAAACCACGGATTTTCAAATGTGCTTTGCAATGTCCTTTAGGTCATGCGACTGTTGCAAACTTGCACCGCTAATTTTGCATCTACTCACTCCATTCTCTATAGAAATGAATCAAATGATCACATTTCCAGTTTTGTTTTCTTCTAATTGTGATCAGTATCAATGTTTGGTATAATGATATTAGAGTAGCATTTGCAAATTACCCTCGGGTAGAAGTAGATAAACTTGGAAGTATTAAACTGAAAATGTAACTTTTCATAACTTGAGAATCTCAAGAGAAAATGTCCAATCTATTTCAGACGAACGGAATGATAATACCATCACCATCACAATATACATACTCTTGAGATAGTCTCAAGAGTGAAGACTACGAAATTGTCAAAGGTCTCCTCAATTCATCCCTCATAAGTCCAAAAGTTATAGCCACTGAGCAGCAACAACAACAACAACAACAACATCAACATCCAAGCCTTATTCCCAAAATGATTCGGGGTCGGCTAACATGAATCGTCGTCTAAGAACCGTCTTATGCCATTAAAAAAAAGCTGATTCTATGGTGTGCCATAAAAAATAAAAAAAATAAAAAAATAAAAAAAATAAAAAAGGAAGAAAAGGAAAGAAAAAGTAGAGTTTGGAAAGGACATAAGAGAAAGGTATAACATCTAAGCATAACTTATGAAGTGGCCCTAAGGCCGTAACTCAATAAAAACCGAGTGAAAATTAAAACTATCCTTCCAAGATGAGAAATGAAATTAAGCAATAGATACAGCAAGCAAAGAAATAAAAGGCCAAATTATACATAAAGGCCAATGATCGTTTTTCACCACAATAACAGGTAACAACAGGTATGACGACAAAAGCAACAAGGCTGAACAAGGATTTTTCTCAGTGGTGTCAGAAGAATACTTTGAATAGTACAGACAGACAAACAGATGAACAAATTCATTATCATGACCGAAGAGCTTCGATATGGGTGATAAGATAAATGAACTAGCTCTTTTAGGCATATGCAGCATCAAGAAGGAACACTTGGTTCCGAACATTGAGGATTAATTGAGCAACACGTCTTCTGCAAGACTGCTTGATACTTTGATCATGAAGTTTTGGTCAGATCATGTTTAGAAACTTCAAGTGTCGTGAATTCCCTTTAAACTCACCAAACAATCTTTAAAGACTTGACCAATCTTATCTCGCAGCTTGATGACAGTCTGACAGTCGTACACATGAGTTTGTGATCATTCAAGCATGCACCATACAAAGGTATTATCCATGTGTTTCGATATAATGGTTTCACTAAGAGTATGTTGAGAGTCTGTGACAATCAATTTTGACACTGCATGCACAAAACTAGAACTTCTTGTATCCCTCCAACGAAAAGAAACGTATGCTAGGTGGTTGCCGATACCTATCACTTTACGGTTTGTTTAAAAATACAGTTTCAAGGATCTCATTAGTCGAAAGCTACTCAACAAACTTTCACAGCATATGTAATTCAGCACATACAAATACCCAAGTTTATAAAGATCATACCTTGAACAAAGCCTAATCACCAAAATGGTACACAATGCACATACAATTCTACTGTTCTCTGACCTAAGACAGAATTACTGAACAAAAACTTCGATAAAACGGCCTCAGAGTTTTCAAATTGTCTATTAAAACCCCGTGTAATCATCATAACCCTGCAGATGAACTGTAACATGAAAATTGGAAAATGGAAAAAAGGGCAAACCTTCAACATCAAGAGTGTGAAAATAAGGATCAACATCTTTTGGAATCGAGGAGAAAGCCGATGATATTTTCGCTCTCACTCCATTCAATCGTTTTCTCCAATCACCAGGAATTCTCTTCCGATCCACCAACCATTCTTCAATACCCACAAACAAAAATTCAAATTAAATCAATTGCCCAACTAAAAATCTAAAATTCAAAAACAAAATCAAAGAAGCTTCAAAGAGAAGATTGAGATTGTACCTCCAAGGCGTGAAAATGCTATGTCAATCGGAAGATTTTGAATGTCGTCTTGAGATTGCATAGTTAAGGGGTTTGAACTGAGGGGAAATTTCAGGAAATTGACGATTTTTAATTGTAAAGTTGAAGTCTTTGTAACTCCGATTGGACTTTGAATTGGGAAAATTATAATTAGGGTTTATGGTTTAGGAAGTGTTAGATTAGACGAACTGATCACTTTGATCAGTCTTCTTCAACTCCTGGATACTTGAATGGTGGAGCTGTTCGGTAACTGGTAAACACGCAAGGTTACATTACAGTCAAACTATCGTAATTTCTCGAGATCAATAAAGTCGTAAACTTTGTGTCTAAAAGGATTTCGAATGTTAGTGAATTGTGACTCTTTGTTTGTTTTGAGTCTATCTACTCAATCGCCTTGATCAACTGTCCTTTATATGACCCGTCGTGATCGACCTTAGTTCTCTTACTTTCCCCAACGAAAATAGTACGAAGTAGTCAAAACAAGACGGTCGGAGTTATCCCGTTTTAGCTGCCTAAGTTACGGGTACAATCCATATTACCCAGAACTAGACCGGCCGTCCGGCCGAGACTAGCGATCAAAGGTCACCTCACCGGAAATGACCTGCTCCGAACTTGACCCGAATAACCCGTCTCCACATCTGGCTAAACCCGTACCCTGACCCGGGTTGCCAGTCGCCCAAGGGCAAAACGGTAACAACAGTATCTCCCAGATTACACCCATCCCATGTCGTCGGATTAATTAAACTTCTCCCAAAACTCACTCGACTCTCTCTCTCTCACACATTTTCTCTCTCCTCCATTTTTTTTTTCTGAAGGAGCTCCCAAAATCACTCCATTTTCTTTCATTTTACCAGGTAAATAAATCTTCTGCATCTCCAATTTAATATCTTTTCAATTTTACTGTCTCTGATCTTTACTTTTATCTCATATTTTGATTAATTAATTTAGTCTTAGATCAGACCCCTTTAATTTTAATTCTTCATTTTTGTCAAATTGTCTATGAACTTGGTCTATTGCTATTAAAACTTCTATCTGACTTTTAATCTAGTATCAAATTTGCTGTGCGATTGGTTTTATGTTGTATTGATTATGATTTTCAATTGGGTATTTTTTTTTTGTTATAATAAATCTGTCAAAATTTAGGGTTCTTATTATTTCCATTTTGGGTTTATTTTTTTTTTTTTTTTGAAATTGTAATGAGATTATTTTAATGTGTTAGATAACCAACTGAGCCAAAAGTCTAGACTGATGGTTAGAGCACCTACAATGGTATTATATTTTAACACGCCCCCTCACGCAAAGGCCCACTTGTGCTTGAAGCGTGGGTAATTCACTGGCCCCAAACACAACACACTTAAACTGACCTCTTTTTATTAAGGCTCCAACACACCAAAAGAGGGGGCTACCAGGATTCGAACTCGAGACCTCAGGATCGCTGAGGCTCTGATACCATGTTAGATAACCAACTGAGCCAAAAGTCTAGATTGATGGTTAGAGCACCCACAATGGTATTATATTTCAACATAATGTTGTGATTCCTAATATTTGTTTTTGATGCATTTGGATTTTTGTTGGGAATGGAAGACGCCGAAGACCCACTATTCCTTTTGCTTAGAATATGATGGAATAAGGAAAATGGCTCACTAGATTGTTTGCGCTTCTTGTATTTTGAAGTAGAAATCGATTTTTGCGGTTAGTTTTCATTTCGGGTTATTTAGAAAGAGCGTGGATGATTTTTTCGACACAGGGGTAAGGCTGCGATTTTTCGAACCCCCCTTATCTTGCCACAAGTTGGAAACTTTAAGGCGCTGAAGTATTGTCGTTAGTGATGTTCATTAGTATATCTTAATTCATGTCCTTTACCCATTGGTCTGCCATTGCTGTTTCGTCATCTGTTGGTCATTCGTCTGGTGGATTAGTGAACGGACAGTTTTGTACGTGGTTATGCTTTCAATTGTTCCTGAGTCTCTCTGACTCTAAACATTGGGAAAAAAGAACAATCTTTTCGGGTTTATTCTCGATGCCATTTTGCTCCACTTTGGTTCCTTGCTTATTGCGTTCATTCTCTAATCTCAGCCACTTGTAAATCCCTTGTTGATAACTTTTTAGGTACCAGGGACTCAGGGAGGACTGTGTTTGTAGTACAAAATAAATGTTTTGCTGATCCTTCTAATGTTTCATTGTTTTCAGCAAAGAAGTGCAATGGGCTCATCGGACGCTTTGGACCGCAGATACTTAGAAGATGATGACACCCCAATGATGAAAGTCATAAAGGGTACTACCAGTGGTTTAGCAGCTGGAACTATCTGGGGGACGATTGTGGCAACGTGGTACGATGTGCCCCGTGTGGAAAGAAAAGTTGCTCTACCAGGATTGATAAGGACACTGAAGATGATGGGAAACCATGGGCTCACGTTTGCTGCTATAGGTGGTGTTTACATTGGTGTAGAGCAGGCTGTGCAACACTTTAGGATGAAGAGAGACTTTGTCAATGGTGCTGTTGGTGGCTTTGTTGCTGGAGCTTCTGTTTTAGGTTTCAAAGGTAATTTCTTTAGCAAAACACAATATTTTTTTTCTGCATTGATAATATCTTGTGATGGTATGCTGATGATGCTGAAAAATCGTTGCTCAGATTGAGCAAACAAGGACCCTTTGTTGCTTCTGTAAATTTATAGAATTTAAGTTAAATTTAGTTTACATACATTGGTACTATCGACTGTAGATATGTATTAAAACTAGAACAGGCCATTCTTTTTGAACCTTTTCCTTGGCCTATTCCTAACACACTTACACACCATTAGATTGCCAAAAGCGATTCTGGTCAATTACAGGAAGTAGATGCAAAGTATTTTGCTTGGGGCCTATGTTATTATGAAATACCCAATCTCATTGTCCTGTTGAAGTTTTGTTAGTTGCAGTCATTTCATGCAGATTATGGTGGGTGGATTTTTGCTTATTGTAGCTGACTAGTTGTCTGCTTATCTGTGCTCGCTTTCTGATTTCCTCCCATTCGTGGGAAGCATTGTTTCTTTTATCAAAAAAAGTTCCAGTCCTAGTTAGTAATAAAGACATTATTTTTATTTAGAAAATCTTGCCAAGGAACACTATTTCCTCAGCCCTTCTCATACAATATTAATATTGTGATAGTAGGGTTTACTGAGTAATGGAAGGGCACCACTCCTAGTAAATATTGTGTGGCAGCTTATACAACAGTTTGGCAACTAGAAGGAAGAATGATCAATCTCATGTTGTTTTTTCTCTAGTCATACCTTGTTATATTATCAAACTAATAACTCGCCCTTCTGAGTTCTAATGTGGCATACTGGCATGTTTCTCCCATCGTTTTTTGGTTTTTTAAATGGCACATCTTTGTTTTTTGTTTTTGAAAGACCCATCGTGAGTCTGCTCTTTTTTTTTTTTTTTTTTTTTTTTTTTCTCAAATGTGTTTCACTACTTTTTTTTTTATGGGAAAAATGTGTGTGCGCTACTTTTTCTTTGGAATTTTTGTAAATCTTAATCAAACTTTTTGAAAATCAAACCTGACCAACATAGGCTCTTCATAACTAGCTTGATAACAGGAATGGCCTGTGTCTAGTGTCCTTATTCAGAAGTTCGGTACCATTTCTTTTGGGAAAAAGGAGCAAAATGATTGGGCATCAAACCTCCTTCACATGATGGAGCTAGTCTTTGCTCGATCACACAGGTAGGGAATAAATTAAAGCCAAGTGACTACGTAGACTTAAAGTAAAAAGACACAGTCACACAGGAGTTCAGTTCACATAAGTTATATATTCACAGAAATTATAAGTTCAGATTTTTTCATAGAAAGTAACAAAGATTTAACAAACACCTTGTCTTTAGAAAAGTTTAGAAAATAAAATAAAATAATTAAGGTGAAAAGCTATTCATCGCCCGCCATATTACTATTATCGACCTACTTTTTCCAAAAATACCCTTCTTTGTACATTACCGCTAACTCCCCTTTTCTACTTCACACAATTAAAAACTCAGTCACTCGATTCCGTCATTACATAACAAAGTTCTTATTGTAACTTGGTCATCAGTTATCAATCATGTCGCATACAATGACCCAAACTCTCTGAAAGAACAATGTCCTCTTGCTTTATCCCCTTTATCACCAATTACCAATCAAGACAAAGACGGAATATGATGAAATGAAGCAAAATGGTTCACCTTAGCTTCATATACTGTGAATTAACATTGGTCTGTTCAGTTCTAGATACGAATTTCATTTCGGCTTTTTTCCTAGTGTCTGTGTTGGTCTCTGTATTTTCAACACAAGGGTAAGGATGCACGACCTCCCCATCTACCTGTTGACATAGCTTCCTGTGTATCCGCTTCCTTTTTTTCACTTTTCCCTGTGAGTGGCAACATCATCTTTTTCAAGCTTGCTAATGAGGGGTTTGACTTTTGACTGCAAGTTTCCTTCCATCTTCCATTCTTTTTTGTTTTTTTGGTATGTTAGCTGTTTCCAACTCTCTTCTGAGGTCAGCTTGTTTGGTACTTTTCTCCTTTCTCCTTTCGGGTCTTCTTAATCTTGATTGTTTGTTACTCTGGATTTTTCATGGTTTTGTTCTTTACTGGGGGTAAATATTGTTGGAAACAATTAATAAATAAGGTTTGCTTAGATTTGTTTATACTTGAAAGTACATTGATTATTAAAGAATGCAGTAGAGCTGGACAATGGTTGATTAAGTTCCTGTGTAGGGTGATTGGGGGGAAGTCTTTTATGGTCAAATTTTGTTCAGAGTAGAATGTGCGCAACTACAAACAGATTGTTTGGTTTCCCTGTGTTGAAGATCTAATTTGGCATTGATAATAGAGGTTGGTTTCTGCAATTCGGTATTGTAATTCCTCCGGTCGGAGCATTGCAAAAAATTATGGCCTTCTTATGTTGCAGATACTTCGATTAAAATGGATTCAGGTTATCTTTGGTGAAATTAGTCTTTCTTGGTGTTAGTTAATGACTTGCTTTTACCGTAATGCAATGGCTCTTTACCATTGAAGAGTCTCCAACCCTACATTGCCTCAGGTGGATAATGAAACCGTATCAGGCTCATCTTGTTCTGATTCTCTCGATTTCTTGAGATTAGATTTGTTTTTCATGGATCTTGTACTAATAATTACCTTAGCTGGAATTCACGGAGTTGTGAGGGGGTGGGGATGCTGGCAATGGCAATTTCCTGGTGGATGCAAATGGTATTGATGATGATGTGTCTACCTCGACTAATTGTCAAGCTGGTGATATGTCGAGGAGCTCATAAGAGGCTCAACTCCAGCTTTTTGCAGTGCTCTTAGCTCATCTCATCGGGGGGGGGGGGGGGGGGAAGGACCAGACAGTCGTTTTAACGTTCAAGTAGTTTTCTTTCGTGCTGATGCCGTGAACTCTTTGTTTCACATTGCAAAAAGTTAGCTGTCTTAACGTTGCGATGGTTTGTTTCCCTCCTATCTCTTGTGAGACTCCATCAAACCCTTGATGTTATTGAGACCTGAGGATCTGTTCTTTTGCTATCTTACTCTCATTCTTCCCCTATTAAGTCTTCTAAACTCAGAGGCTCTTTCAGTTTTGAATTATTATGAATTATGGAAGCTTTGACCCTAACGAAAGGATGCAACAAAGGAGAACATTTTAAAAGGTTGTAGGAAGTTCCGCGAGACGGAAAAATAAAAACATGAAGAAAGTCTTAAGAATCTTGGAAATCTTTTGTAAAAAGGGCGTCTGAAAGTTTTGCTTTTCTAAGGAGCTCCTTTGAATTGAAGTAAGAATGCTGGAAGTAAAAGTAATTGGTTGCTTATCCTTGTTTTGTAGAATTCTGAGGTGTAGTTGCACATGTACACCCTCCTAGTTCGGGATAAAAACAGTGGTGATGTCTGTAATCAGATTATTATATTCTTCTAGCCACTTTGAAGAAGTGTGTAGTGCAACCTTCAAGAGGGGGTTCCATAGCCTTACAAGTTACTATTGCATTAATGACGGATGGTGCATCCAATGGAGGAGTGAATATACATTAGGTGTGAGTCATCTCTGGGTTTTCTAGTTTTTTCGCTGGTTCGTCCGTTCTTGTGCTGTTCTTCCTCTGTACTCCCAGGTCCTTGCTATTTGCAGAACCTTGGCCGGTTGGCTTCTTGACAAAATTTCATCTATTTTATTTATTTATTAATTTATTATTATCTTTTTTTTTTGTGGCGAAGAAAAGAAGAATGAATAAGTTTGTTAAGCCTTCTACTCATTTGGTTAGATTGGAGGTGTAAGCATGCCAAACTTTTGATACCCCCTCCCCCCCCCCCTATAACTTATAAGCAGCAATTATACCTTTATATCTTCTGTGTTCAGCAAGGAGCATTCCCACCGCATTATCTGCTGGAGCAGCACTAGCCGTGACTTCTGCTATCATTGATGCTGGAGGCCAGACAACTAGAGTAGACAACGGCAAAGAGTACTACCCTTACACCGTCAAGAAAAAGCCTGCAGCCACAGAATAATCTCTCCAAATCTGCTATTACAATTTCGAAGTGCACTTTAGTTGGTTACTGAAGAGACAGGATACTCAGGTGCCGTCTTATTCTCTTTTGTCATATGGTTTCACCCTAGCTTTCTTATGCTGGGAACTTATTGCAACCCCTTGTCAAGTGAAGTACTGAATAAATTTGTATGGGCATCCTTTTGTCAGTCTTGTAGATTTTTGTAAACCTCCTTTAATTACTAAAGTTGAAATTTATTATCCTTGGAAGCATGTTACGGTGTGTTTGAGCTTTCGTTGTCTGTAAGATTACCTCGTGAAGCCACGATGTAACTTGTAAGAGTTACAACTAATGGCTCAATAACAGCTTCTGTAGAGTTTTAGCAGCGAGATATGGTACATCAATTTGTTATGAATTATAAATGTCTGTGTTGCTTTCGATTCTCATTATATACAAGAGAGTTGGAGGTAATCATACGGCCAATGGTGTCATGGTCAAATGCTCTTTACTGCTAAGAGTATAATCTAGCTATTCAGCTTGGTGTACCCCCACAGTTTTGTCCCAGTCATTTCTACAAAAACTGGTTCACCAAGTCGGACTCAGACTCGGTCCTTTACGTGTTCATTTGCTATCTGAAATTTTGCTTCGAACGTTTATGTACTTGTAAAACCTTGAACTTTTACCGTTCACACCGCAAATCATCAATAAATAGAGTACTTGATGCATTATAGAGCACACTTAACGGGCACCTTCAAAAAAAAAAAAAAAAATGACAGTGACACCCTTGGGCCTTGGCAAGCGAAAAAAATGTGCAGCTTTGCTTCCTACATTCGACCAGGCACTTGTGATAAATTCTCATCGAATGTCCAAATCGAGAAATGCAATTGCGTTGGAATTTCGACTTCCCCCATACAACCAATCGACCACCAAGCACGTTCTCAGGTCACATTCATTTACAAACATAAAAGAAGCATTAAGACCTGCAATATCAACAGTGGTCACAAAGTCGTAACAAGATTTTTTTCTTCTTTTTATTCTTCTTTTTGAGGAAAACACAATCAGTTGTATTACAAACACCGACCATCTAGCACAGTGGTTCCTCTGCCATAACGTTTATACAAGAAACCTCCCTAGTTCGTTGTGTAAGTACATATATGAAAATGGCAAAATTACAACCGGTTCAGCCGCCCATTTGACCATGCCAGGGAAGCAGCCATGTCCACGGCTTCATGAACCCGAGTTTTTGAGTCCGGGAAATGAAAATTTAATCAAGTACTTCCAAAATGTGCCTTTAAATACCTGCTAGCAAATTCAATTACAGAAATATACGTGAACAATGAAAACCAGGTTATCCATACTACCAACTTTAACAAGTACTCTTTCCACATACCAAAATGTTCACACAAGACTATAAGAGTACAATTCCAAAACCTGTTAATCTCAAAAGGACCAAAGAACCAAGAAAAAATACTCTATCTATCAACTCCAGGCTAAAACACAAGAACACCAAGTACTAAGAAAATGTGTCATACACGTCGTTCCTGCGCAGTTCACTCCAATGAAAATCACAAATACAAATCACCCAAGAGCCTATTCTCTATAGTAGGTACCTTACCATTCCAACTAACCTATAAAAATATAATATCACTGAACAGCAGAAACCACCAAGCTCAGAAAAAGCCATGAATCACGAGATTAGATCAAGACTAAAATTGAGTCACGTCATTACATCAAATCCACCTATTACTAGTGCTTATGCGTTCTGAAACCTCCTTCTGTTTGTTTTAGGAAACGGGAACCACCCTGTAGGACTGTTTCAAGAATCAGATGACCATGTATATCCAACCAGGTGAGGCAACCAATAATGACCACATACAAAGTAAGCCCTAAGTGACCGAAACCAAGGAATACAAGATTTCAAATGGGTGAAGAAGTCCACGGCACTGAGGGGATGAAGAAAGCAAGATCCAAAACAAATTAGATGCTGCTTAATTGCATAAAACAACAAACTTTAACAAATCACAAAAGACATCAAACAAGAAAACATAGGGTTTTATGAAAATGGCTGCAATCATTCTACGAACAAAGATCTTTCAGGTACAGAGAACTAGCCAGATATGAGGCTAGATGCCTTTCAATTCGTGAACCCTGTTCTGTCTAGTGAATTTCAAGAAAGATTTTAAAAGCTGATCAATCGTTGGGATATCTAGGGATGTTAATGTAGCAAGCCATTGTACTAGCACACCAAACCATAAAAGAGGCACCCCTCTGCAAATACAACACCGTAAAGAAACTTTGACATTCTAAACCGCCACTTCAAATGGCTAGAATAAACTACTGGTTATCTTGCAAACTATCCAAGAAATAGTGAACAGCATTCATCAAGAATTTTTTTTCAAGAAACATTAATATTGTTGCCGTAACCTAATATCTAGATTCACTCATATGGCATTTCATGTATAATGATGAACTACAAGGACAAAATCTCTTACGAGTATATTCAGCTGGTCGAGACCACCATTGTTAAGCACAACAAAACGTAGAACAGGGGGGGGCTACACAGAGCAGGAAAATTTTGACCACTTAATCAGAACAACACTTCTAATGAGTTTTGCTAGAAGACTACAGTATAAGTATCTTTTTCTTTTTCTTTTCTTTTTTTGGGTTTGATGGAAACAGTATACTGTAAGTAGCTTACACGCACTATAAAAATTGTGTTCTGTGCGTACCTATGATTTAACGGTCAGCAGCATTCTTCAATACTCAGGATGACCCAAGATGATACATAAGTAGTTAACAACTCGAATTAAGCTTCATGGAAACAAGCTTAGACATGATTCTCCTGAACATGCCTTTTGTGATCCCTCTCAGGATAACCAACACGTCCCATCCTCCTCTTCTCTTCAGATAACTCCCCTGGTATACCATCACGCCATCTTTTACCATCACTTGCTTTATCACT
>JBBYHQ010340357.1:0-13020 GCA_038382645.1 Spergularia azorica
TTTTAAAAATTTTGAATTCAAATTTTCCAACGTCGTTTGTTGGAATTCAAAAGACACTACCTTGAGTTATGTACTAATAAGTCTGACGAGAAAGTAATACTCCCTCCTTTTGCAACTACATGATAAATAATTTCCAACAAACGAAAGTTACAATCGAATCAAAGACAGTCCCGTGAATACACGGGCACAAAAACTAGTGAAAAATTAATCCTTCAAAACTCTTCTCTTTCAATGTTCAGTTTTCTTTTCATTTCTCCTTGTTTTATCAAGGAGAAAGCTTCACATTGAAGCTTTCTCCATATAGTAACTCAAAATAAAACAAATTCGAATTCAAAATCCAAGACGAGCAACAATCTATCTATATAATAATATTAATAGGCTAATATAAAAAATCTTCTAATCCTACGTGTCATCTTCAGAGTATATTAGCTAAGTTTATAGCAAAAAAAAGTCACATAGATTGCTGATTTGTCATACTACGCTACGTTAAAATTAATAAAAAAAATTATTGTATACAAAAAAATAACATACATTAATCAATATTTATTTGTTCAATTATTGATAATGCTTCATCTTTCACACCTTAACTTTTTTTTTCATTGAATTCTAAGGTTAGTTTGAAAGTTTTTATTTTTTTGTTTCTAAATGATGATAGTCAATATAATGACTTTTGGCCATTGGTTTTCCATTTGACGTTACATTTTAATTTCACGTACTATATATACCTTTCGTATTTTGCTTGAATTAGCATAAGAAAGTATATGTTTTGTCATATTTGTTTAAAGTTGTCAAAATAATGAAAATTTAGCTAGGGAATAAAAGTATTGGAAATAAAGCAATTGTTTTTCTATACAACGATATAATTAGGGGGGTGTTAATTCAATTTATATCTTTTTGATGAATTTGTTCACTTATATTTGCTATTTGTAATTGTGAAACGAAAATTTTAATATTGTAAGACTGATCCATGCATCTACTATATTTTCATTAAAAATAATTCATCTTCTACTGTAAATTTTATTATGAAAGGAACATGTTTTCCTATAATTTTGGGTGTAACATCTACACAATAATATCAATAGGATAAACAATCATGCAATTCCAATGTATCAAGCGCGTGTATAAATACTACATATCCTTATATGTTTAATCGTTAATTTTATATATCCATTAAATTAATTATAATATTAATCCAATATCATATTCACTAAATTAATTCTCATATTCATCAAAAGTTTTGAAAATGGGGAAACATTTACGATTGTGATGGCAGCTTTGAAGCGAGAGTAGAGGGTTTTGAGAATTATGGTGGCCGGGTTTTTACATGAGCATAGGTTGAATTGGACAGGTTGATGGCATAAGGGGGATAAGAAATAGTAATTGATAAACATATGACCGAAAAAATGAGCAATAATGGGAAATGATGAACGTGGTTTAAATAAAAAAGTTTATATAAATGTCATAAATTATTTATTGTAATTTTTTGTATGATTAAGTTTAATTAACTCTGTGCAATCAAGTATGATCGAGTTGTTCGTTCACATTGAGATATTTAGTTAGGGGAAGAAAAATAGAGAGTAGGGCAAAAGAATTTGACTTTTTATACGGATTAGTGCTAATCACACAATAATTTCCCTCTTTTTCATAAAATTTCAAGTGAATCTGGGTTTAAACTCTATATATATAATAAACTCTATTTTTCTAATGCCCCGTTTGATAAGATTACATATTTCTGATTAGAATGACTACGGACCGAACTGATCTGATCTGAATTTGTTGAAAATTTGATTGAATTTCAACGTATGAGTATCAATAATGGACCAAATTCATTGAACGTTATTTGAGCAATTCTGCTCTAATCTTATTTGAATGACTTTGAACCGATCTGAATACTACTTTTATTAAGGCTTATCAAACAGGGTAAAAAATCTGGTCCATTCTTACTCTGCTCATACAATTTCAAACAAGATGAAGGTGACGCAATGATAGATCACACAAAGTTAGTCATAGAGATATAAGAGTATAGTAGTTTACAATTTTTCGTTTGAAAGGAAATAAAAATAGACCCGTAATTTCACGGGCGCAAAGGCTAGTTCAAGTTTAATAGTTATCTTGGAAGCCGCCCATATGTATCCAACCTGATTTCCCAAGGACCGAATTACTAGGCCGAAGCCCGCAAAACTCACGGCTTTTAGATCACCATAAACCTGAAACATAAGTATAGAACATTAGGATTCATCAAATGACAAGAGCAAAAGTGCACTCAGTATTGCGCTCTAAAAAAGTGGCTATTTTTCGGATAATAAGGGTGTGTTTGGCCAAACTTGTGAAGTGTTTATGTGTCCTAAAAATCGAAAACTGGCCAAACACACAAAACTGAGAAATTGTTCCTAGTTTCTAAGGAGTTTGAGTGTAAATTTGTAGATTAGAAGTAGAAGGTATAATTTGGAGCTCCTCCTCCCTCTTTCTCAGAAACGGTTTCTGAGAAATAATTGCGGAGAAGTTGGAGTTTGGCCTAACAAACCCTAAGTCGTAAATCGTAATGGAAATCGTACTGTTGATCGAACACATATTACTTCATAAAAACGTAGGAACAAATAAACAAAGTACAGTAAAGTTGCATACCCTCTCGTTTTCTGACTTGGCGCATCAGTTTTATCAGCCATAGACTTCCACAAGGCAGTTACTGGCACCCAATGAGGAGTATATTTGAACCGGGCAACATCCAGAGGCAGAGCTACATCAGCTTTCGGATTATATGCAGCAATCGGGGAGTGATGGCCAGTCCCAGCCTGAACAATCAGACATACCAAACTCGATCAGACACGTACAAGTCGATTTTCTAACGAATGTAAGCGTATCAACAATTCAAAAACAAACGTACGTACATTGCGAAATGTACAAACATTAGTTTACCTGTCTTAGTGCAGGTCTTGAATAATTGGTGAGAATATACGAAGAGTCTGATGAACAGGATTCGAGCAACTGTTCTCTAAATTGTTGCAATGATTCAATGAACTTTCCGAGGCATAACAAGCTTGCAAATTCACCTTATCCTTAGGCACTAAATCTGTAAGTTCCTCGAATGAAAACCTCTTATTGCTTTCCTTCTTGATAAGCATAGACTCATCATACCATCTCCAGCTCCCTTAACCAGAAAAAAAAAAAAAAACATTACTTAGCGTGTAGTCTTAATAACCAATAGACGTACGCATACATATCCTTATTGTTGATTAAGGCATGCATGCATGGTCGTTAAACAATTGCGACAAAAGTGTTTAAAGACCGCACCTTAATCACCAAAATAAATCTATGAAAAATCAAAGTCTAGTTTAAGATTCTGACCTTTCCAAACTTGTTGGGGATCGATATGTAACGCATTTAAGATCGTAGTTAAACTAGACAACCCACAATGTGTGAGTTCGCTTTGTGTCACAAGGTTTGTTGCGATCTCAAAAAATCCTGCAGCGGTTCCTAGTATCCTTGCTTCATCAAATAGCTTCTGTCATCACAAGACAAAAGTGGATAATTAACAACGTGTAGTTCAAGATACGAGTAGTAGGCCAACTAGAGTTCAGACATCAGAAAGTATAAATAAAACTACAACATTAGTACATATAAATGTTTACTTTGCCCTTATCCGTATATAGAGAAATTGCAGGAGGAAGTAAAGGCCTTTGGTACTGACCAGAAATAGAAGTTACATTGGTTGTAGCTTCGTTGTTTACCTGCAATCAAGTTTCAATATCAATATATAGCGAAAACGAATAATGGCCTTCGTTACAAGCAAGCATGGTTATTATTGTCGATCATACATACAGTCCATATTTTCATCTGTCCTTTGAATAAGCTTGCCCTAGTACAGTTATCTAATCATCGTCCATCTATATCCGATCCTTATACAACATGTAATTTATGAATCATCAATGTTCCCTTGCTAGCTATGTTCATTCGTCTCACAATGTTTATCTACTACAGAAAAATTCAGTACTAGTCTTGAAGACAAAAAAAAAAAGGTAATGACTCAACAAAAGCATCAATAATCGTTAATTCTTGATACGATTATTACCAGTGTAAACTTAAAACTTTGTTCTTGAATCTTGAGTAATGCACAAGGAAATGGAACAGGCATCCTGGGATTTATAAGGTTAAACTTAAATCTAAAAAATATTCTTTTGGTATCTTTGGCTCCTCCATAAACTGTAATGTTCACACTTCACACAGAGTTGGTTATGGAAAAATTGGGATGAAGATAGAGAGGTAGTACGGAAATATGGGAACTTAATTGTTTGAGGTTTTGGAAAAAGGAAAATATTACAAATTTCTTTGTAAATTTTCATTTGGTAGATGAAGATTATCTTTACCTTCAAAAGAAAGAAACTGTTACTTCTCAAAGTCAACTTATTTAAAAATAAAGTAACATGTTAATGTATCAAAAGTAACCTATTAATTGATCTCATACGATGAGAAGGTTTCACCGTAGAATTACTTGAAGAAAAAAAAAAAAAAACGAGATTGAGTATCTTTCTCAACAATTTTTGCATGTGTCTTTGTTGTACATCAATTTCCTCAATTAAGTGGCCATACGACATCTACAATAATACAGATATAAATCGAATACTCGTACAAAAATATCAATAATGAACAAAACCCTCCTTCAACATTAAGATCACTAGCTAATGTTGGGAATGAATATAGCGCTTCTGCATGCCCTCTGTCACATCGTTGTTACTTGAGATAGCCTTCTACAATGGGGCTTACGCTATGTGAACTAATTTCAAGGAAAAAGATATTTATTTTATTATAATATGTAGACGATATATATGATCGCAACACCATATTGCACGAAATCATTGCCCAAATCTTTCACATTCTTTGAAAACTCACTGTGAAACTAAGCTTAGTTGGACAACAATGGTGGAAATCTTGTAACCGCCATTGTTGCTTCTTAAGGAAGCTTTGTAAAAGAACAGAGAAAGTTTGTTATGAAGGACACACAAACAAAGTAGAAATATTGTTTGAATTGAGATAATTAATGAATGAATGTACATGGTGTTCCTCATATACACAATGTGATCCTTACAATAGCTAAGCTACACCTTCACCTATGCTATTACTACTCTATAACCACCTTCCAGCTCTTGTAACTAACTCCAGCTCAGCACCTCGAAGTCTTCATTCTGTTATAACTGCTCGGCTGACGTGGAGAAGCAAGGTAGAGCATGTTAGGAGGATAACAGCAGCTTTGCAGGACATTGTGCTTGGCCACTGTTTCACATCCCCCCCTCAAGTTGGAGCGTCTGTGAAACTTGAAAACAGTAAGCCGAACTTGGAGCTCAAGATGAAATGCTGCTGATATCCTAATGGCTTGGTCAACAGATCAGCCAATTGCATAGATGATTGAACATAAGATGTCGATAAAAGACCTTCCTGCTGTTTTTCACGAACATAGTGACAATCATTGTTCAAATGCTTCGTTCGTTCGTGAAAAACTGGATTAGCGGCAATATGTTGCGCTGCAATGTTGTCGCAGTACAAAGTGACAGGTAGGGGAACTTGTACCTTGAAATCTTGCAGTAGATTATTCAACCAGACAATCTCAGCTGCTGTATAAGACATTGCTCGATATTCAGATTCAGTGCTTGACTTGGAGACTGTTTTCTGCTTCTTAGTCTTCCAGGAAATCAAAGCTCCACCCAAAAACACACACTGTCCAGTTAAAGATCTACAGCTATACTTGCAGGCACATAGTCTGCATCACAAAAGGTAGTAAGCTTCAGGTCTGAGCCTGCAGGGTAGAATAATGTTGCATCAGTAGTCCCTTTCAGGTATTTCACAACATGTAAAGCTGCCTACAAATGTGGTTGTCTTGGAGTTTTCATGAATTGACTTGAATGCTGAACCGAATATGACAGGTCTGGCCTGGTCAGATTCAAATAAAGCAACCTGCCAATCAATCTTCTATAGATTTCAGGTTCTTCAACCAGTAAACCATCATCTGGAGTAAGATTTAAACCTTTTGGCAGAGGAAAGGCAGCAGCATTATTACAATCAGACATCTTTGTATCTTTGAGGATGTCAACCACATATTTTCTTTGATTCAATAAGATGCCCTCAGCTGTTCTGGTCACCTCCAAACCCAAAAAATACTTTATCAATCCCAAATCCTTGATTGTAAAAGCAGAATGCAGGATGTCTTTGAGCTGAGGAATATAGGAAGCATCATTGCCAGTTATGAGTAAATCATCAACATATACCAATACAATGGTAAAAGATTGACCATGTTCTCTTGTGAATAGAGAATAGTCATATTTAGACTGTAGAAATCCTTGTGACAGTAGTAATTTTGAAAGTTCGACATTCCATTGCCTTGAGGCTTGCTTTAGGCCATACAGAGATCTTCTCAGCCTGCAGACTTGGCCAGATTTTGCTTTGGAATATCCTTGTGGTGGTGTCATGTAAACCTCTTCTTCTAGATAACCATGAAGGAAAACATTATTGATGTCAAGCTGATGAATAGCCCAGGATTTTGCAGCAGCTACAGCCAGTAGAACTCGAACTGTGGTGAACTTAGCCACAGGAGAAAGTGTATGTTTAAAATCCTTGCCTTCAATCTGACTGTAACCTTTAGCAACCAGCCGTGCTTTAAACCTTTCAACAGTACCATCAGGTCTGAATTTAACTTTGTATACCCATCTAGATCCAATAGCCTTGAATCCAGGGGGCAAGGTAGTAATTTCCCAAGTATTATTGAGTTCCAGTGCTTCAATCTCTTTGTTCATAGCTTGAATCCAATTGTCATCATTCTTGGCTTGAGAGTAAGATGAAGGTTCATGGATAGATATAACATTGTTCAGAGAAGCTTCATATGCTGAGGGAATAATGGTTGGTGCCATAACAGAAAAGGAGGATGACTCAGAGTCAGAATTAGGGACAGTAACTGGAAGATTCCTTGGTAATACAGGACTGGCAAAATCCTGCAGCTTCTGAGGTGTTCTGATATGTCTGGTAGAATGCCTGACAGGTACAGGTGTTGTGGCTGGAATAGAAGTCTGCACTGAATCACCACTGTCACTAGTAGTATCAAATGGCTGAGAGATAGAGGAATCAATATCTGCAGACAACTGAGAAATGTGAGAATGATCCACATCAGGACTAGGAGACTCAGGTTCATCAGGTGGAATATAGCACAGAGGAGTGTCATCTGATGCATTGTCAATTGGAGCAGGATATTTGGAGACCTTATCCATTCCTGCAGACTTTTAAGGAAAAATATGCTCCTGAAAAATTACATCTCTCCTGATAATAATCTTGTTGGATTCCATATCATACAATTTGTATGTTTTTTGACCATAAGGGTATCCCAAGAAAATACATTTCCTCCCTTTTGCATCAAACTTATCTCTGAGATGTTTGGGAATAAGTGCAAATGTCTGGCATCCAATCACCCTGAGTTCATCATATCCTGGTGGCTTACCTAAAAGAACTTCTCCTGGTGTTTTCCAATCCAGAATACTAGTAGGTAACTTGTTGATAATATGTGTAGCAGCTAAGAGACAATCTCCCCAAAACTTTTTAGGTAATCCTGCATGCAACAACATAGCCCTAGCAGTCTCAACTAAGTGCCTGTGTTTCCTCTCAACTCTGCCATTTTGTTGAGGAACACCTGTGTAACAACCCTAAATTTTGACCAAATTTAATTATACAAAAATCTAGGATTTTTATGCCGCAATTGACTAACGAGTCAACTGCAAGGCTAAAAAACCAAAAATTTAAACCAAAATGAGCTATATAACATAAACGAGTTGACAGCGGAAGACTGAAGCCAAGTTTACAAAACCTAATCCCAACTGAAATGACAAGTACAACTGATTAAAGTGACTCAACCGTAGTATCATATATTCCAAGCTAGCCCCATGATATGCACAAACGTCCATGCAACAATTCACTTCAAGTAGACCTGCCAACTGCATCATCAGAGAATGATACAGGCCCCAAAATAGGGTAGGGACAAACCCAAACATAGAACGTCAGCAAAGGTTGAGTAAGAATTCAAAAGCATGCAGAACAATAAGGAAAAGAAGATACGCGCCTTCATGGCGCGTAGCTAATCAAGCAACGCTTAGTTAAAGAAAGCCAAGTACAAAATTACAACAAAAGCTCAAGGCTGAGATTCAATCAGTTCAATACATCAACAATTATAAGTCCGGTTTCGTGATTGAGTCCTACCCCAACACGCTACTAGAGCCCCAATACCCCGTCCTAGAGACCCGAGTGTGCACACCCCTCACTAGACAGCCAATAGGATGTAACCGTTCTAGGAGGAAGTCTAATAGGCGCCTGGCAGCTACCCCAGGCTAGATTTTCACCTTGATCAGAGGTGTTTTTATAATTCCCCGACGGACCAGTGGTCACGCCTGCTCTAGCAGATTGTGATGTAACATTATTCAACAAGGCCATTTTATCCGTCTTAGATACATTATTTCTCTCATAGAATCAATCTCATATGACAACGTAGGCCTGAGCCGAATATCAAACAAAGACAAGTACCAAGAGTGAATATATAACAGAGGGGTCGAACCCCTTCTCATTTGGTTGAACTTCAACAATCCGACTTTATAAATCTTTGAAACGATAAGAGTATATATGAATTGCAATATAAATGATATGAACTGAAAAGTCGGATCACCAAAAGATATATGAAAACATGCTCGAGCTCAAGAAGGGTTAAAGTTCTTACAATACACGCTTAACTTCTCCTTAATAATCTTTCTCAAAATCGGAGAATAGAACCTCTTTGAATTCACAAAGCTCTTAGTTATCCCGAACAGCTCCAAACTGCGAATCAAGCATCCAAAACCTCCATACATCATCCTCCAACGAACCATGTAAGCATGGGACATCAAATAACTACAAATTATCATTTTACTCCCCAAAAATCTCCCAAAGAGACTAAGTATAACTTGTCCAAATCAAATATAACAATAGGCTACCCTCTATTCATGTTTCAGAACACATGACTGGTGTTTAGATGATAATTGGGAACGAGTTCCTTAATATTTAGACAAAAACCCAACTGGACATAATACAACTTCCTCTTAGGAGTATTTCAATACATCAAACATTAACTTTCATTAACTATCAAAGGATTTATAGTCCATATACCACAACTGCTCCAAAACAGAGTACCATAAGCGCATCCAACTTCTAGGGACTATATCATGATCATAAAGACAGATTTTAAAGCATTGCAAAAGCCTAACATCAAGAGCTTGAAATAAAGTTCAACTTAGGGTTTCGTTTCGATTAAATACATGAAGAAATGAGGCTGTTATGATCAAATTACGAAGACCCTATGTTCATGATACTCACAGGAAGAACAACGACACAAGGGTTTACTTTAGAATATGATTTGGCCAACTAAATTATAATGAAAATGAAATTAACCAATTTGGGTTTCTTCCCGAAGATCGCAAGAGTAAATAGAAACAAGATTTAAGTAATGATCTTACCAAACAAAGGAGATATGACCAATATACCAAAGCTGGTCCAGAAACAAGTTCAGAAAGACACCTGAACTTGTAGAGCTGATAACTCGATCATATTGAACAAATTTGGGCTTGACGTCTTCTGTGAAGTTGTATATAGAAAATAGTAGTTCAATTTTGACTTTTGTTTCACCCAAAAAGGATTCAAAATGAAGGAGATATTGGGTGTGTAAGATGAAGCTGCTGACTGAAATTCTGCGTGGAACCAAGCAGCTGCGTGTGGAGCTCCTAAGGCACGTATGCTGTGCTACTTGCTTGCTATTTGGGGTCCAATCATATATAAATATGAGGTATGATCATCTAGGATTGATTGTGTAACTTGAGAATGAACTTATAACTTGTGGTATTAAATCTCATATTTATTAGGAAAAGCTCCTCAATTGATACAATGGAACAATCACAATTTTGTTCCGAGTTTTTGTTAAGAGGTTACTTAGCGACTAAGAAAACGTTTTTTCACGATTAAAAAAGCTATCAAAATGACATTGGATTGAGAATGTAATCGAACATTCCATATGTAAGACCTCAGCTCCTCGATAAACTTAATGGTATGATCTATTTCATAATCGAGATCACCAATGGGTAACAAAACAAATATACACCCTTTTAAAATCCGAAAATCACTTATATTAATTCCCAAAATAAACCGTAAAATCCTAAATTCAATATAATTAGTAACACCCAAATTAGATAAATTCCCAAAAAGTACGGGGTGTTACACTATCACATTATTCCTTTGATTTCTCATACTCTTTCTTCACCATTTAGGACTAATTAATATTAAGGTTCATCGAGGGACTTCTCTATTTATTATTATTAAGGTTCATTCTTAGGCATTTGTTTCACGTATTTTACACTCTTACTGGTTTTCATTTGCTTCTAATAACATTTCTTTTACATATTTTTTTATGTATTTCGCAAAATTTATACGGAATATAACAAAATCACCGAAACATGTCCAAGATGGTACTCATTTGAAAGTGCTCAGTGACGCCGTTACAATGATATGACATATGTCTTTTATAAACTTAGTGATCAAAAGTTATAAGGAAAACAAAAATATTGAAGAATAGATGAAAACTCCCTAATAATTTAGGGCCCGTTCGGTATCACTGCCGTTTTCAGTTTTTTCTTTTTTTGCGTAAAAATTTTAGTTAAATAAGTTACAAAATTAACTTTAAATTGTTTGGGTGTATAATAGTCATATAGAAAATGAAAACTGACAACTGAAAACTGAAAACCACTTTTTCTGGTTTTCAAAAACGGGACTTTGGTTTTAAAAAAAAAAACAGAAAACTGAAAACAAAAAACGATACCAAACATACCCTTACTAACTAACTTTTTACGTTATATGTTTTTTCATTCACCCCATACTGCATTTTTCCCTACACATCAAAAACTTAATTTTTTTTTTCAACTTGCTATGTGTCATGTTTTGATTGGGTATGTATAATGATTCCACATACACTAAATGTATGTGTATCATCTCTCACATACACATGGCCCATTTAAAAAATAAAAGCTTTTCGATCTATCTCCTCCCAACTTCAATCCCAGCCACCTCCACGTCCACCGTACCACCATCAACCACCAACTCATTGCATGCGATGCCAACATTGACGGCTTACACCGGCAACCTCACTTCGACCACCAACCACCGCGCCATCGCCTCTCTCACTCCGCCCAAGGTTCTCTCATCTCGATGCTTTCCACCCTAGCTTACCCCTGCTTTCCCCAACGTGTTTGAGATTCGATCTTGTTATCCTGTAGCAGTAGCGCATCGCATTGATATTTGGGCCGACGATCCGGTGTGAGCAGGGTGACGTATGGGTGGCTGTTGGAGTTGGGTGGGAAGGAGGAAAGAGAAAATGTGAAATGGATGAGTTGCTAGGTAACTGGGTTTCATCATTTTGGTTTATATGCTACATATTTTTTTTTTTTTTGTTTATTGTAATTGTAGCATTTAGAAATGAATGCATGTATTTGCAGCATTTAGAGATGAATGGTGTATTTGTAGCATTTAAGAACGAATGTTTGAAAGTTACGCATTTCATTTCATTTTAGCATTTTGCTAATTAATCCGCTAACAAAAAGATATACTTAAGCATACAAATTATAGAACAACGTAAAATTTATGTACTTTAATATACAAAATTATGTACTTTAGCGTAAAAGTTTTGTAATTTAGCTAACCAAAATCAAGACTAAACGAACTTATTTAATAAGAAAAATAACGAAGCGGACTCACTCAACAAATGAAGGAACAAGAAAGAAGAAAAAACATACAAAATACGTAAACATGGTTATATATTATAGGCATGCACAATAGAGCATTAAAAGATTCTGGTTACGAATGAACATTCTCTTCCCCGATATCACGAGTTTGATTCCTCTCAAACGACTAGCCAAGATTTTTGGCATATTTTTAAAAGTAAAAGCCAAATTAAAAGAATAATTTAAAAAACTAATGAGACTTGTTTGTAACAGGTTTCGAACCCCACACCTACATGTGGTACAGATTGGGCTATAACCACTATGCCAACTACATCTTGCTAATACTTCTATGCACTCAAAAATATATATACTATTTCTGCCTACAAAGCCAGAATTTTTTGCCGCCACCCTCGCCATCAACTAGCTTCACCCTTGGAGGCGTTTGAGCTGGGATGGAGGGAGTACGTACCTTTTAATCATATCAATCAAAGAGTAGGCATTACAGGTATTAATTAAGATCGATAGCTGCTATAAGGTTTATAGCAGGTCTAAAACTTTCCAACAAAAGGTATTTGTTTGAGTTGTTGACTTGTTTCCCTAAATCAGTAAATTCCATTAAAATCAGCAAGGAGTAATGGGTAAATATCGCCTATTGGACTCACGGGTCCATTAGCAGAACAAGACACCAGATTTTTGCAAATCAGTCCAAAACTCCCAGAATCCAACCGCCGCGCTCAACCCTCCACCACCCCTATCACCACCATAAGTTTGTTCGCTTTTCTTTAGTCCATTTACGGTGTCGCTTCTCATGTTTCAGCCGGGTGTTGCCTCTCACTGTTTGATTCCGCATATGTACACTTTTCATTCTTTGGTTATAAGATTTAAACCATGGTCAAAACAAAACAAAACAAAAAAGTTAGTCATGATATAATGAACAAGCACAATCTAGGTCTTTAAAAAGTATAATGCAGTTCTTTCAAAAAAAAAAAAAAAGTATAATGCAGTTGATCGTCAATTCTCAACAAAGCAAGGAGGCCAGGCAAGAAACCTTCTAATAAATCACAAAACATCCCAACAATAACAACTCAGTTAGGGTTCTAAAACTCATGTCAAACTAGAATATCATCTCTGAAATACAATGTGACCATTTATATTAACCCGACCCAAATTTCTTGGAGCTAAGTCTAAGACTTTGTCGTTACTGTCGTTGTCAACATTACAGTTGTGCACAGCACAAAGCCACAAACCAAGCTACAAA
>JBBYHQ010340368.1:0-13019 GCA_038382645.1 Spergularia azorica
GTTGCCTCCCTAATTTTTCTCTCGACAAAAACCGTAATATTTTGGAAATGGGAAGAACAAAGTCGAAACCTTGAAAAAGGGAGAAGGAAGTTTAAATAGGACCAGAGGAGTAACAAAGTAAATAGACAGCCCCGGGCGTGGCACGGGCATGCAAACTAGTGATATGAGTAATATGACAATCAGCATTTCAAGCATTTTTTGATATACAGTGTTTCACAATGACTACTAATACTTTTCTTCCAGATCAATAACAAGCTAAATTGCTCTTTCTCACATAAGACGATTATGAGGAATGAACTTTCTTATTCAAGGCCATCAATTTGTGATTTTATTCCAATCTGTTTCTCTTTGAATTTTTTTTTTGAGTCAAGGTTTCTCTTTGATTCTTCAGTACTCCCAGAATACTCACACTACTCCCACCTCCTCTTTTTTTACCATTTAGAAGAACAAATGCAGGATTCTGTGGCGTCAAGAGCGCAAAGGCATGCTCAGCAATCATCACTCTCTCAAGGAAAGGAAGACCTTAGTGGGGACTGATGAATGCTTGGGCTGATGTAACAATTGGTTGTTTGCCAACCTTACCAAAACCTACTGTAGTTTTCATTTGGTGCATAAAACCTACTGTACTATGAATATGAGTAATATATTTATGTTGTGTCAACTGGCAAGCACCAATGATTGAAGGCCAAAAGGAGAAGCGTAAGACTGAATCTTCACCAATAGACATAAAACAAGAAATCAGAACAGACTAACAATCACTATAAACTAGACCTCAAACAAAAAACCTCTTTAAACTATTATGACAGCTTTACAGTCACATAAAAAGTAAGCTCAAGTTACTACTACTCCGTCCCTTTCATTCTATATGCTTTTAGGGCAAAGTTATAGGTAAGTTCAAGCAATTGAGAAGGGTGGGTTAATGTAAGTGTACAATCATGTGTGGATGAAATGACACTTATGCCGCAGAATTGCATTACACATATAATGACATAAGACCAAATGCCTCTAGTGAGGGAGGGGGAGGGGGGGGGAGGGCAATAAGATATAATTCAAGATCTACTAGAATATTCTGTAACTCAATTTGTCTTTGATCATTACACCAAACATTAACTTCGCACCAAATGCGACCCATGTTTTGTGGTTTAGAAGAAGCAGCTCAAGTGTCAAAGAACAAGGAGTAATAGAGGTAGAAGCTTGGTAGTTGGGGAATGTTATAACAGGGAAGAAAATTTGTCAGACAACATTTACGCATGCTCTAAAAGTGTTCACAACTTAACATTCATAGAAGTTCAGTACCACCTCCAGCATGTGGCTGGCAAGCCTTCATTACCATTCTCATACAGAAATCTATATTGCACTTTCTTTACTCTCTTGAGGTGGGGCAGACCAAATAAACAGTAAAACATGAACCACATTAAATCTGGAAGATGTAGGGAGGCTGAACATTTAATTTTGTCACAAGCACAGAAGATCAGACTTAAGTATGGTTACACTATAAACTTATCTAAGAAGGGAAATAATTAATTCCAGCACCAGAACTACATATTCAGACTACAAGTTGGGTATTAGCATATCGATAATTCATCAAACACTTGCTTACAAAGTTGCGAGTTAGTAAGTTGTCGTATCACAAATGACACCCACACAAGAACATGTTGCCATGTTTCAGCCACTCAACAATGTGCAGAACTTTGCCGTTCTTAGTATTAAACATCATACTACATTGTAAGACCTCTACCAGAAGCGACGGACAGTGAGCAAGGGGTTATATGTATCACCAACTTTTTGGAAATTACGAGAAAAATGACACTGGATTATTGGAATAACATTTTCCTGAGTGATTAGTTTTGAGCTTGATGCATTTTTTAAATAAGACATATACCTGTTAGAGCCGGTATACTACGTCACAATTGGTAAGCTAAAGTTCTGACTTTATGCATCTATTTGACCCTAAGCTTTCATACTCACTAGGCAGGTCTATCCCTAATATTTGACTTACATTAAGTACAAGTTTGGTTAAGTAAAGCTCATGATTCATGAAGTTGACTGTCACAGCTAATCTTCTAAAACAAGTCCAGAGTGGTACATTACACATTACCGCGAATCTAAAAGATTACTAATTTCAAACTACAATGTCAAAAACTTAAACACAAAGCAATCCACAACATGTTAAGATAATCTGGTTGTAATAAAAAAGTAATTACTAATCTAAAACCTTAATAACAACTTTAAATCAGAGATGTTGAAACCTGGAAGTCATAAACAGGCAGGCCAACTCATTGACTAAAATTCAAGGATCAAACATTAACATCTTATTATAATGTCCCCCTATTTGTATATGATTATTTTGCCAACCAAGCAGTAGCCACCACCTAAACCAGATCCTAGTGAATTTCACAAGGAGATACCCAATTACAGAAATCTAATAAACAATGGAACTTTAACAATTCCAAATAAAGTAATTATGTGAAAACTGTGTTGGCCTTTATGACCATACCCGACTCTAATCCGAAATAAACAGATGGCGAAACCCAGAAAGAAGAAAAAGATGTTAGACTTGTCAAATATACAGTGGTAGACTGGTAGGAAGGGGAAGAGCAGTAATTACCTCTCATGAAACTGCTGCATTCCATACCATACCCTGCAAAAGCATCATGAATGCCACATTATTATCGTTGGCTATTAAATAAAAATTCAACTGTTTGAAGAAAATATGAAGAAAATGTACCATGACAAAGAAAAACCAGAGCTTTTGGAGGATAAAGAGGCAACCATCTACAAGTAAAAAGCTGCACATCTCTTGCATTCCTAATGAACTCCTGCACCCAATAAGTCAAATTATAAGATAAACTTACTTCAAGCTCATATGAGAGAGCTTTGTCGCTGTTCTTATGATCCTACACGACTCGAATCCGAACAACAAAACCCAGAAGTTAAAATGAGCTAAAAACAGCTTAGACAAAGTTGAAAAGTTCACCTCTCTATATTCAAATTCCATCTCTTAAAAGAACATGCAAAGACTACAATTTACAACAACTTGATATATATACAGTATAGCACAAGAACTTTGTACAAACTTTATTGTTAAGAAAAAGAGGAGTGACAAGGAAGCAGAAAAGATAGAAAGTTTTATCCGTGAAGGGAAGAGGCAAAGCTTAGCTAAAGTTTGAAAGAGGAGAGAGAGAAAAAAGAGTTGGGAAAGCGTTATGTTGCGTTAAAGAGTGGGGGACTTTGGTTTAAACACTTTTGGTGGTATCACAGATTGCTGATCTTAGTGTGTTGTGTTGCGTACGTTTTTTACAATTAACAACAGTTTACCCATACTAGAGTATTTTTGGAGGGTAGATGAGATCATGGGATGAGAAAGGGCGCCAGATAAGGACATGGGCAAATATAGATGGGATATAATAAAGGAAGAAGGGCCCTGATTGCGATTATGGGAGTTAGTATTATTATAGGAATGGTTCGGACTACAGATTGGATTGGAATCGGATCGGGCTTTTCGAGTTTGTACCTAATACTAGTTGTTATTGATGATTTAGAAATGGATTCTGATCTTGTTCAAACTCGAAAATCATGTGAGTTTTGTCGGTATGAAGATGTTTATGCAATACATGAAGTCGTTAAATCGTGTAATCTTGAAATATGATTAATTAGATGATGTGATATTTTCCCCCTCTTAAATTTGTCCCTACCTGGGGGTTGTAGTTGTAGGTCTACACGAAAGCTCTTCCTCATGAATACTGCGAAAACATGAGAAAATATTGATTACTCTAGAGAAGTGATCAATGACACTGTTCCTATCATAGTGTTTGGTCTAAAGAAGTTTGAGAATTTAAGACTCCAAAAGCAGTAGCCAAGTGATTAGAGTTGTAACATGGCGACTTCAAGACGGAGAAATCATGGGTTTGGCCTTAACCCAACTCGGCTCCCAGATAGTAGGAAGCCCGGTGTTGGTAGCCCTCACTATCACACATTCGCGGTTAATGGATTGATCAAAGAGCAGTTGCTTGTTGAGATCCAGAAATTACTCTTGCATTAAAGAAATGCACAAATGCCCCGTATCAAGGGGTAAAGGTAGCCAAACAAATACCCAAAAAAGCTGAAAAGAGCTTGGCAGAAAGTTTGAAACAGCAAAAAGAAACGAAACATTGAATCGATGAGAGCAAAAACAGAACTGATATTTGGCTGAACGACATTTTGGTTCATCAGTTAATATCCTGGCATTGTAAATTACCTAGTAAGCGCGGTGCTGGTAATAAATCTGAAATCAGCCATCAAACCGGGACCAAGGAGTCCAAAAGAAGCAGTTGCACTGGTTAATCGAAGCCATACAACTGGTCTGCTTCTAGTTGCCATATAAAACAAGAGCATCTGTATTCCGTAGTGTACATAGCATGGCCACCCGAATTTCTCCATCCTGATATTTCTTCCCCTGGCAAGTGACAGTTAAAGATCAATATTCATCATTTAGTCCATACACAAACAAGAACAACTAAATCAGCTCATGCTTTAGATGCATGGTCATCCAAATTTCTCAAACCTGATGTTTCCTCCCCTGGAAAGCGACAATTTAATGATCAATTTTCACCATCAGTTCGGACACAAACAAAAACGATTAGATCAACTCGGGCTCCATGGATCTTGTAGAACTTTGTCAGGCCAAGGCCACAATTTTAAACAATAAATGTGCAATAAAATGACTAAAGAACACCAGGCAGACCAACATCTAAATATTTCCGACCCAAAGTTTTTGGAGATGAATAGACGTATCAATCAAATGAACCATTTTCTACAGAGAGGTATCTAGTTCATTGCTATGACGTCATAGTTTAGTCAATAGCCACAGAATATGACAAACACAATGCACAATGTGAAGAGAACTACAGCTAAATTCTGAAAAGAGGGATGGGACAGGGATACAAATCTCTAGAGGTGTCGTATCATCTACCACGGTGTACTACGGTACTAATGGGATGCATTCAAAAGGCCTCTCACCTCGACAGGAAAGATGCTCCAGGCAAAAAGGTGGTGAAAGCACCCAACAAATATAGTTTCTCAACTCTATTGAACGAAAGATATCTCAAGGCGATAATTTCTACTTTAATTACATTTTATACCTCATATGTTGTATATTATTCAATACATAATTCAAGGCTCATACAGTTCAAAACAGAAATTAGCTTGGCAGGGATACTACTGAAATGGAATATGCACCTAGCTCCGCCAGCAGTCCAGCACCCAGAAAGGCAATTTCAGGATGTCCCGTGATTGGAATAATCAGATGCAACACCTATGACAGCAAATAGAGCAGTCATCCCAACAAATTGTTTTCTGCTACGGGTTGCTACAGCAATAAGACCTCCAACTATAGCCCCTGCAGCTGCACCATTAATCTGCAAAGTGAGACTTGTTCAGTTCGCAGATCAAGATACGCAGATTCAGAAGCCTTAATCAGCACAGCTTAACGTTCGCATGCCTACACGTCTTCTTTGATCTACGCATGAGAAAGACATGCAGGACACAGCGCAGTAAACATAAAAGTTCAAACTCAAAATCTTATGACAAGGACCCACAAAACAGTTCTAAATTGCAATTTTAGGGAGTATAACTGAAACTCTTCATGGAAAGACAGAAACTGGAAGTCTTGAGAGACCATACCATCAAAGTTTCCCAAACATGGACTATTTGCAATCACTTGAGAACCACAAGACCATTTTTCCTTTCTCTAATCTAGAAGAGCAACAAAGATTCAAGCTTTAATTACTCTTGGCCTATAATTCATATTTCTACTTATTTCGTAACATAATAGATTTAATCACCTTTTACGCAGGCAGTGTTATAGTTCTGGTTTTCAAAAACAACTTATGAGAAATTAGACAAATGATATTAACGACATTATTCTGATGGCAACTTATGAATAGTGTACAAATAAATCATTGCACCAGGCCAGCAAAGATTGTCCCAGCTTGGGTTCTACCAAAGTAGGATTCTAAGTGTTTAATAACATGTACAACTAACCATATCCGAACGTCCTCGATAATTTTGAATTCCACAGCGAGTCAAATGAAAAACACCAGCAACAAGTCCTATAAGAGAGATATAGTAACATAAGCTCAGTGAAAATAAAAATAATATCTTCGAGAATGCAACAAAACACTGAAGGCTCACAACAAGAAACGAAAGTTAAAATGTGAGTTAAACACATGCACCAGCAGTATAACCTTATTTCACATACCTTCCCCATCCCTCTATCTCCCTTGAGAACTTTATGATCACAATCTTTTATTTGATAAAAGTTAATTATCTCCCCCGTGTATTTTTTATAAGTCTTTATCCGTCTCTCACATTGATAGTCGATCAAAGACTAGAACTGGCCATCTTTCATCAACCAATCTCGAGCTGGAGGATTTAATAAAGACCTACAGAAAATGCCATGAAAGACGCTGTTGACACTGTGTTTTCAATTTCTCCAGACTAATCAATGAAACTTGATGATTTGACTGCACATAGTGCACAGGCTTTACCCTTTCTAGACATCTCTGACTGATTAAGCCCGGAAAATTATGGCCACTCAATGAATGGCCTGATTGGCCTCACTAGATTTTATCACGGAACTATGTGATCCCCAACACTAAATGGAATGGCAATCTCGAAAAAATTCAGGCTTGTCACAGGGCGGCCGTCCTCTATACTCCATAAGTTTAGCTTAGCCTTACCCCAAGAGACCAAGATTTACTTGCTATCAAAATTACCGGAGAACCTCAAAGGCTCCCTCCTATGGTGAGGTAAGGGGAGCCAGATGTACACAACTTTGGCCAAAGGTTAGTACACAGAGAGGATGTTCCCACATGACCTCAACTCTGTCTAACAAAGGAGATAATCATACAAAATTCAAGACTGACAAGTGAGAAGCGCTCCAGGTAGGAAATCACAAATAAGTGACATAACCAGGCTGATTAGATCATTAATCAAAATGAAATGTTTGCTGCCATATTTTGCTCAGTACAGGAGGATTTGAAAGCTAACATGAGATGGAACCCTAATATTCACCAGTTGACACCACTACCCTTCTAAGCACAGCCCCCCCTCTCACCCACTCCATTTCGGTCAAATATACAAAGAACAAACCAGAACACAAAATTAACTCATCAAGTCTAGAATCGAGTATCGGATCATCACTTCGACATGCTCTTATAAATAGAACTGCAAACTAGAAACGTAAAACAGAACCAATGTAAACAGATAAAGTACCACATTGAAAACTCGAACTGCCAATCGACTTCGCCTGCATTTCACATTCCAAAGTGTCAACCTTTGCAATACACCAAACAAACATTTGAAAAAATCTTTTTTTTTTTTTTTTTTCCTATCAGGGTTTTGAGCTTACCACGAAAGAAGCCCTCGGAAAACCAACCAACCCTACACAAATTAAAATCAAGACCCAGTAAACAAAACAACCCAATTCAAGAAATTAATCATCAAAACTACCAAACAAAATATTGGGCAAAATTCAACTGTGATGACCTAAATATTCATAATTTCAAAATGCAAAAAAGGGGCAATATGTTACCTAATTTGTTGGCATCATAAGGTCCTATACATGAGCCCCAGAGTGCTCCTGCCTGCAAAATTTTGGCAAATTTTCAAAGATGATTTATTTGAAGATGAACATAAGAAACTTGAAGGAAGTAGAAATCCCAAGACATACTTAGGAGAAACGTAAAGCTGAAGACAAGGTGAAAGCTTAAGGACTTACTGTTCCAATGCGGACAACGGATTCCACAGCGACGGAAGAGCAGGGTGTGTCGCGCTCAACAAAATCGTTGTCCATTTCTCATACTCGTACTATCTTTCGCTTTGTTTCCTGCTAATGAGCTCAATGGGTTCAAGAATTTGAGAAATATGGTCTTATGAGTCCATGGCTATACGACTTGGCACTTATGGGCGAGTTTGCGAACAATGTTTGGTGATTTACTATTATGGATACACGGTTTATTTATACATACTTGCGTAGAATGACGCAAGCATGAACAAGGAAAAGAAATATATAAGTATGTGTTAGTTGTTACACGTGTAGTGGTGATCGGCTATAGTTTCCGCCGCGTATCGATAGACCCCCTCGTGAAAGGTTGTATCTATAAACAGTGATAGGATAAGGGTATTCAAAAGTGTCATATGTAATCAAAGATCTTAAGTTATGCAGGGTGAAGATTTATTTGATCATATCAGGGTTGTAGTCTTCTAATCTTAGATGTCAATTGTAGATGTCGTATGACTCTTTATAAATGTCAATAGTAGGAATGTCTTGAAGATCTTACTATATGTGAGCTCGCTAACAATCTAGGGGATTAAGGATCTATCGATTATATGCTCACTATCAAGTTTCGGGGGGGCAACTTAAAATTTAGGGAGGCCGCTTGCAAATTCGACAGGTTCAGTAAGAAGCGTGACATTGGCATGAGGTGAACTAAAGAAAGTATGTGGTTCCTGATGACCAAATCATAGCTTCAGACCTTACCTTGACCGGAAGCTCAGGATGTTCAAGCCTGAATTTATGGCTTATGGTTAGTTCTACTTTCAGTTGCAGCAACAGAGCAAACCGTCGGCCAGAATATGGAGTTGCAAGAGATCAAACCACGCACCTGTGCACAACCTGTGCATTAGCGTGCTCGAGCTAGTTCTCAAACATAATGACAGGATGTCCGTGATTTTAGAGTAGAAACAGGAATAAACATCAAAACATCATCCAGATAACATGTTTATTTAGATGGTTGGGTGATCAATAATTTGTACATGCACGTCTCAAGAGAGACGAAATCCGTTCCTCCCAAGTATAGGCAACAGCCGTACCTCAAGGCATAACGAAGTAATTTCCAACTTCCCAACCAATGCATCGCCAAGCAGGCAAGCAATCTATTTTTTTTTTTCTCAAAAAGTTCAGCCATTCAACTATCAATGACACTCTTAGAAGCTACAGCTCGAAATTCATTCATCACTTGAAAACATTTCAACGGTGTTGAGAAATGGCGGTAAACACAAAGGGTATGTAATTACAATTTGGAGATGCAAAACCAAAAACGCCGAAAGAAGCTCATCCCTGACAAATAGAAAGTTCCCACATTCACGGTTACCTATGTATCCAGAAATCTTATGGCTTTTCTGCAAATCTGGGTGATCAGACGAAAATGTTGGACCTTGGCTGCTTCGCTTAAGCAAGAGCACCAGTGCAAGCAGTTGCTGGAGCAGCATCAAGTTGCTTCTTTGCTGAACTGTATTTTGCCGTAATGAACCTAAATTGACCAACAGAGAAATTGATCAACATTAAAATTTTAACAAGAATTTATTGAACAGTTTAATGGATTGTCAAGAACTGACCTGAAAAAATCCCTCCACAACAGCTCAAACATTAACCAGTTCATCCCATCATCACCATCTTTCCGATTCGAGGCAGAAATCGTTCTGCCACATTTAATCAAATTGCAAGGCGGTTAGTTATCACATGAAAAGGGTAAAGAACCCATAGGAAGTAGGCAAAAAAAGCCAAAATCATCACACCTGGAAGCAGTTTTCTTCAGCTCATCAAACATATGACGAGGGGAAAGGCATCCCATGGCTAGCCATGGAGAAATTTTGCACGAAAAGTTAGCACCATATATGCTGTTTGTGCCATCCTTGGACTTGGGGGGCTGTGCCTTGCATTCAGCTGCAAACTTTTGGAGCCTTAGGAGTGCTTCAGTCTCTCCTCCCTTCAAGGATGCATTAGCAGATGGTTTCCCATCCTACAAAATTTATACACCGATTAGAGAAAGGCCATGGTAAAAGAGTCAAGGTGTGAATGATAGCCCTACATGTTCTATTGTTCCAGCAAGACTAACAACAAGAAACATCGCCAAGCCCGTTGATTTGTGGAGCAAAGCAGGTTGCATCTAAGATCTATTCAATCTTCAGAACATCTAATATGAGTTCAGAACAAATATATGACAGACCATAAAACTATAGTCGGAAAGTTATACTCCAAACAATCAATCTATTCAAATTTTCTTTTACGGTGCACGATTAACCAGAACAAATAAAGCATGAAGGTAAGGCAACTAAAGGAGACGTAGTTAGAAAAAAAAATCAATTTCGTTGTAAAATTGGGATAGGGAGATCCCTAAAAGCCCTAGCTACTTTTGTCCATAGACAAACCAAGAACATCAAGAGTTCCTCTCCAACCAAAGAACTCAAGAGTTGGCCATAAAGCCACAAAGCCTAAGAACTTCCTTCCGCTTATTACTTCCTAGCTCAACATAATAAGCTGGTAGCCGTAACACCACAAAGCCCTAAGAAGGTCCATCTGCTTATTACTTCCTAGCTCAACATGATAAATTTGTAAGTGGTCCATGATTCAAGAGGACAAATCCAACTCTCCCTGTCCCCTCCCACAAGTAAGGGGTGTATCCATATGGATCGAACAACATCATTTAGTGCAAAAATGGCTGTGGTATGTAGGATAGAATTGCGCGACACATCATGCGTATATTTGAAACAATGTACATACTATATTTTAGTCCTTCTTTCCTGAAATAGCCAACAAGTCATTAGCATTAATCTTACCCAACACCATAGTCCATTTAAAAGCTCGAAACATCAAAGGATCCTTGCATTTACAAATGAATTTGGTAACTAGGAAAGGAGGATATTGAGTATAATTTGTTTAAGAAAGACATGAGAGAGATTCGCCCCGTCACCACAGTATACCCTGTCATCAGTATCTCGTGGGATGTCCATAGAATCCAATAAAACTTTCAAGAAGCAAGCACGTCAGTCTCTCAATAGGATTGACGGTATCTTCTCTTGTTTTTTTTATAATCATATTATGGTACAACGACGAAGGCAAGTGCCGGAGCCCCTCAATCATCGATAAGAAAAAAAGGGGCAGCCCGGTCGCACATTAGCGTCCCCGCAAAGCGGGGTCCCCGGGGAAGGGTCCCACCATAAGGGTGTATAGAGGGCAAGCCTTCCCTTGTCACATTTTGGACAAGAGGCTGCTCCCAGGACTTGAAAAAAGATGGATCACACAGCAACATCTTTACCGGTGCGCCAAGGATCCCCTTCTGATAAGAAAAAGGAGAAATAAAAAAAAAAGTTATGCATCTGGACAAAGCTAGATGACACAACCTTATTCCACAAGGACTCGTAGCTAGATACATTTTTCAAAGATTCTGTCACCAGTAACAAAACACAAAAGTCAGAGAATAACCATAGATGATATTTCCTTACAGAGGTTCATGTTAGCCAACCCCAAATTACAATAGGACGAAGGTTTGTTGTATTTCCAGGCAGATTTGACTTGCTCGGAGTGAACAGTTATAGAGATAACAAAGCCATCCTGGCAAGTGCAATGACTTGGAAGCACATTATCATTCAGATGGTTTTCTCCTTATGGATGGACTATAACAATGATATAAATCATTGAAATGGAAGAAAAAGAGGAAAGCGCAGTTTCTAAAGCTGGGAAACTTCACTAGGCAAGTTCATCCCATTTAAACCATTGTACAAAGAGGACTGAATGAATGGTGGAAAGGAACTAAAAATCAGATATTCTGCTTAATTAAATGTTCATTATCATAATCAGTGCTAACAAAAGCACTAAACTTCCAATAAAACTGCAGTATAAATCTTTATCCATTCAAAATAGAGTAACATCCTAATTCACAACAAACTCAGAAGAAGTCATAACTTCACACACTTTTCTCTCTTATAAACCTAGTGAAAAAGTATATTGTTACCAACAATAATTGCTCTCCTTCAAAAGAAATTTATGAAATATATCCTTTCGTGACTCAAAACCATTTTGGTAATATTTAAAATCATTTAACGAAGTCTCAAAATCTCGGGTTGCTACATTCTTACCCCCTTAAGAAAAGCTTTGTCCCCGAAGCTAAACCCAAACCATGATTTTTATATAATCTTCAATTCTCAACTAGATCTTTACAGTCTCCAAAGTTTTCTGTAACTTCTTTCTCAACAAAACTCCCCTCCATGACTCCTTCTCAAAACTAATTCTCAAACTACTAAACTCGATACCTTACAACTTATTGATAATCACTTTTACGTATTTGTTTGCAGACAAATGAGATGAATAATGTAATACACATGCATAAGACTAATCTGTTTATAATGCAAAATGCACAAAACTATATCGGATTACACCCCTCTTAAAAGGTGAGTTATATCTTCATAACTCGGACAGGTACCTTTACTACAATCCGTGGTGACTAAATGTAATAAGTCTGTAACTTTTGCATGATACCTTGGTACTTTAAATCCTTAAATCATGTAAACTGTAATCAAGGTTTCACTGTTTTCACCCAAATTTTCTCACTTTCGGATTCACAATACTAGTCTCGGTATCACTTGTTTCAACTAGACTTGCGTTTATCGCACTAGCTCACCAACTAACAACAGATCACTAGTGAGACTTCCCAACAAATACTAATATGAATCTAGCATTCCTTTATTTAACTTGATGAGCCGGGACTCGGACCTACTTGCACAGATGTGCCATAAACATAATCACTCGCGCATTCTATAACGACTCATAAAATTAGAAATTATAATTTCAACTTTGGAACGAACCTCAAAAAAAGGTACTTGCGAACACATATCAACAACTTCTTTAATGGCAGTAGGTTACATACATCCCTTCGTATTTACACTTACACTTACACGGCAGTAGATTACAATATTACATATATCCCGCCGTATATACACTATATCACCGTAATGCATGACAATTGTTAGCTAGATACGAGCAGCATGCAAAAAAAAAAAAAAAAAAAAAAGTTGCTAGGTACCTTCCTAACCTAGGGAAAGGCAATCCTAGTGTGTAGCTTAGTTTAAGGAGGCGCGAGGCGCACCAAGGCGCTGGGGGGCCGTTGCGATGAGGCGTGAGGTGAAGGCGCACGCCTCATGCACACGAGGCGCACTCATTTAGCGAACAAAATTATATTTTACGAAACCGTATTTTGAAA
>JBBYHQ010340379.1:0-13018 GCA_038382645.1 Spergularia azorica
GGTTTTGTTGAATTGGTGATTTTGTTCATCTATTTCTGTACTCGTCGGGGCGGTGATGGAGGTCTGCTCACCATTGTAGTGGTCTGTGAATAATTCGTTTCAGTCATGCAGAGGAAAGAGGAAGAAAGAAATTTGGGTGAAGTGGGGCCCACACTAACGGCTGTCACTCTCAGACCCTTAACGATACAAACTGAAACGTTGGACCCCAAATGATAAAAAAACGAAAACATTGGACCCCATATTCACCCTTAACTCTAATTAGCTAGTCTTTTGTAAAATAATTGACCCACATCAATCATAATCTTGGATGCTTAATAATCAGTCAGACAAATATCATAAATTCTGTTTATTGCTTGATTATAATGTCTAATCTAATCTAGTTATATCAAGTTTGATTTAAACCACATGTACAGTGATGCACATTTTTCCAGTTGACTACGCCTTTACGCAACCACCTTCCTATCCCGTAACTTGTTCAATTCATACGTGCATACCACCAATTCAACCCTGTTCATCTTACTCCAATTTTTAATCACTAGTATGTGTAAAATTCCGAATTTTTAATAACAATCTCACAACAACCATGTTGCCATAGTGTCTTAAAGGCTACCGCTTATTGCAAAGTAAGAAGGTGAAATATACGCAATCTTTACCAGTCTCTGAAATATAATGATACAAATTTATCTCAAACAAGTTACAAGTACAACCTGACGTTTGATCATTGTCCAATGACAGCATCTTCTCCACTCTAATAGAAACGCCCCACCTACTAACCTACCAGCCTGCCTGCTGTGCTGACCTTTCTTAAGCTGTATTTCTAAATGTATCTGACTCTCTTGCAATCGTCAACCTTCTGTTTCTTCCTCACCATCGTCCCAATCCTGTGCAGCAGCGATATTTCTCCGTCACCATCTGTTAGTCGGGGCTCACACTATGAGGATTGTATGTCCAGCAGCAGCAGCAGTTGCGGAACATCTGCTGTTAAAATCGCGTATCCCTTTTGGGGTAACGGACATCCTGAGTACTGTGGTCGTCCAGGATTCAAGCTTTCTTGTGAAGGATCTCATTTTACCATGACGATCATGTCAAAAGTGTACAGAGTGCTTAATATCGATTACAACACGAGCACGTTAAGGTTAGCTAATGAGGCATTTTCGCAAACAGACTGTCCTAATCCGCAGGCCTTGTACAATACCACCTTGGATTGGACTTTGTTCAACTACACCTCCAATGTCAGAAATGCAAGTGTATACTATGATTGTCCTCGGTCACCTGTTTTGACAGGCGCGCCCTTCAGTTTTACGTGTACTGGAATGTATTCTAATGGTCTGTCTTTCTTAGTGGTTAGCTCAAGTTGGGAAAATCAGCTTGACAACTTTTGTCAGACCAAGGTATATGTGGTTGTGTACAACAGCTCGGTACATGACTTGTTTTATAATTCGTCGAGTGTTGGTGATGTTCTAAAGGAAGGGTTCGAGGTTAATTGGGTTATTGATGACGGACAGTGTCAGGAATGTTTTATTTCCGGTGGGTATTGTGGATATGACATGACTTTGGATCGATCAACCTGTTTTTGCGAGAATGGAGCCTTCTCCACCAAATGCCCAACACCAAGTATGCATTCCTTTTATCTCCCATCTATTGTTTCATTATATAATTTAGCTTGGTTTCCTGGATGATTAATAATGAAACACAGAAATTTTATAGTTCAAAATGGTTTTAAGGATGGAATTACGTTTCTCTCTCAAGAATGTATCGATTTTTGTACAGTTATCTCCAAAACTTCTGCATCAGATATCAAATGTGGATGGTTATGTGTTAATCCAGCATCATATAGAAATAGTTCCTGCTGCTTTTATGAATCAAATCATACTAGGATTTTTGCTAATCAGTCATCTTGGTTTATTCGACTTCAATTGTGATGAAACAAAGAAATTTGATAGTTCAAATGGTTTTGAGATTGAGTAGCTATTCTTTACCTTATCTCTTGGACAAGAATGAAGGCGATTCTTCTACCGTTTCCTAAGCTTCTGAAGTTGGATTAATATTATATCAAATGAGGATCGAATTTATCATTGTAGAGATAAATCTGTTTTTTTTTTTTCTGAAACAAAACTCACACTAAGATGGCAAGTTAACAGTTAAAATATTTGACCTTCTTAGTGTATATTTCTTTTGTTTGGTGCAGGTAAAGGAATAAGTCTGAAGGCTAAGGTTGGAGTAGGTAATGAATCCATACACAGGACTTAATTTTCTGTTTTCGATACACAAGAACGAAACATGATCATAGTTTCCCAGCATGTCTACAATGTCTATACAGGTGTAGCGGCTGGTTTAATGGGCATTTTCATCATATTGCTCCCACTGTTTATTTATCTTCGGCCGGAAAAAGATTACCAATCTTCAACATCTTTCACCACAACAAAAGATCTTGTTTCATCAGAAGCAAACCCTGAAGAGAAAAGTGGCTACTTTGGGACTCACTTGTTCTCATACAGGGAGCTTCAACAAGCCACAAACAATTTTGAAAAGTCCAAAGAACTTGGTCAGGGAGGATTCGGCACTGTATATCACGGTATGGAAAGTCTTCTGTTTTGTTCTGTCATTTGGACAGTTCATTATTCTTTCTATAAAGCTCGAAAAAATCGGAAACTGTTGCAACAGAACAGCAATTGAACTGCAGTTTAATTTAGCTGTCCTTGCCTATGTTTCGGCTATTTACTTGTGTTACATTGATGATTAGGAAAATTACGAGATGGACGAGAAGTAGCAATCAAACGTATGTTTGAGAAAAACAACAAGCAAGTAGAGCAATTCACGAACGAGCTAGAAATACTTACTCGGCTGAGCCACAAGCATCTTCTTACACTGTATGGATGCACCACTCGAAGGAGCCGTGAATTGCTTCTAGTCTATGAGTATGTACCAAATGGAACTGTTGCAGACCACCTCAATGGTAAGCGCGCTAAACCTGGTTCACTTTCCTGGCCACTAAGGTTAAGAATTGCCATCGAAACTGCAAGTGCATTGGTTTACCTTCATGCCTCCGATATCATTCACCGGGATGTGAAAACAACAAACATTCTGCTGGATGGAGAGTACTCTGTCAAAGTAGCTGATTTCGGGCTGTCACGCCTGTTTCCGTTGGACGTGACTCATGTATCCACCACGCCACAAGGAAGTCCAGGATATGTTGATCCAGAGTATTACCAATGTTACCAGCTGACTGACAAGAGTGATGTTTACAGTTTCGGGGTTGTACTTGCTGAGCTTATATCAGCAAAGCCTGCAGTGGACATAACCAGAAATCGAAAAGAGATAAACTTGTCGAACATGGCAATCAACAAAATCAAAAAACAAGCGTGGGACGAGCTGGTTGATCCGCACCTAGGAATTGACTCGAATACAAAGACGAAAGAGGAAGTAATAAGAGTGGCAGAGCTTGCATTTCAGTGCCTACAAGCAACGAAGGTGACACGACCATCCATGGAGGAGGTTCTCGAAAGGTTGTCGAAAATTAGCAGTGAAGAGAGTACGGTAGGAATTCAAGATGTCACTAAAGATGAAGTTGGTGTTAGTATTTGTAGTTCGTTGGCTTCTTCAAATGGCGCTGTAGAAAGTAATGAGAGCCGCAAAGCTCAATCTATGACTTCACCTAGTGCTAATAATCATGATTCCGATATCTCAGTGACCGTAAATGTTTCCTCGGCTACAATTTGAAGTTTATAACAAACCATTCTTAAACATTAGGATCCACATTAGCTTTGCTGGTACAATGTACATGTACTAATAATATTCATTATGATGAGCTTGATTGTGTGACACCGTAAGAAATTAAGCAGTTAAACCTCACTTTATTATCTGTTTGGGCGTGTAAGTCCGTAACACTAATTGAGCCTATTTCGGATAGCTTATGAATGGCCCATGTTTTGGTGAAAAATGGTCAATCAAGATTTGTAGAATGATGGGAAGACGTCCTGAGCTTGTCTCGGGAATGAGGCCTCTGATCAGACCCTTGCAAGTGAAACGTAGTTAGCCTCGGGGGTGTGTCCGAGGAAGACCCCTCCGATGTCTAAGTTAGATGTAGTATTTTGTATTGTAGAAAGAGAAACTAGAGAGAGAGAGTGGAGATTCTCCTCCCCAAATGTCTTTGTGCCTCAAAGGGGTGTTTATATATACTACTCCACGCCATGGCTCCATGACCCGTGTATGGCACGTGCGGCTTTTAGGCCTTTTGGACCCAATTTGGGCCTTTTTGTCTCATTTCGGCCCAGTTAGCATAACCGGACCTTCACGCCCCAACAATAGCCCCGATCGGAGTTGTACCCTGGACAGATGTTCCGCGACCTCTGACAATCATCTGATCTCGTACAGGAAGCCCTGGCATGACCTCGTAGATGCTCGGCGGGCTTATCCTGGAGACAAATTTTGGCCTTGTCCTAGCTGAACGATGTTTGCTTAATCTTGGAGAATGCAGCACTGGCCTGATCTCGTAGATGTTATGCAGGCTGATCTTGTAAATAGATGTCTGCCTAGACCTTGTCGAATGATGGCCAGGCTAGTCTGACGGACAAAGCTAGCCTGATCCTGCTGAAGGATGCTTGACTGAACTCGTAGAAGGCAGCCCTGGCCTGATCTCGTGGATGCTAGGAAGGCTAATCTTGTAAATAGATGTCATACTGGCTCCGCTGAAGGATACTTGAATAAACTCGTAGAAGACATCCTTGGTCTGATCTCGTCAATGCTAGGCAGGCTGATCTTGTAAATAGATGTCAGTCTGGCTCGGTTGAAGGATGCTTGACTGAACTCGTAAAAGGCAATCTTGGCCTGATCTCGTGGATGTTAGACATGGTGGTCTAGTAAACAAATATCTGACTGGACCTTGTCGATTGAAGGTCTGGCTGGTCTGACAGACAAAGCTAACCTGATCTGATCCTGCGTAAGGATGTTTGGTTGATCAGGTAGAGGAAGCCCCGGCCTGATCTCGTGGATGGACGATAGGCTGATCCTAAAGAAGGTAAACCTGGCCGAATCTCGTAGATGTATGGCAGGCTTATCCTCTCTTACTCTGCATTTTCGTTGACGTTTATATTTTATTCGTCATTGTGGCTCTTCAAGGTTTCTTAGAGATCTTGCAGCCTTAGCCTGCCTTTGACATAACAAGACCTTAGTCTCGTCTTATCCCTAATCTGCTTGGCATTGGGCATGGGGCCTTAGCCTTACCCATACTTTAAGCTTACCCTAACCTTAGCCTGCTAGGCATATCAACTTTCATGGCTTTCTGCTCTATTTCTTATTTTGGGGACTTGGAGTTTCGAACCCATTTCTTTAGGTCTTGTATTCCAATGTCATTGTGGTGGCTATCCCGTAGGACCTTATAGCGCCTCTTTAACATGGAGTGGACAGATCCCTGACCTTAGCCGGGACCATTATCAATGGTTGTGGTTTTCTGGCCCTTAGCCTGCTTAACCACAACCTTTTACCGGCCTTAGCCATGTTTTCCGACCTTAGCCGGATATTGGCCTTAGCCATATTTTTGTCTTCCCCTGCTTTTGTCCATGAGTGTACGGCTTCACCTTACCCATACTTTAGCGTTACTAAGGACTTATCATGGCGCTTCTCGCCTTTAACTCTTAGGGTCTGTTTGGATATGCGGATTTGGAGGGAAAGAGAGGTGAGGGGGAGGGAGGGGAATTGTACCCCTTGTTTGGATACCAATTTAAGAGGAGGGGAGAGAAATGGAGGGATTTAGGAGGATGAGTTTTCCTCTCTTTTCCTTGATTTTTATCTCCAATGTTGGAGAGATTTGGGAGGAAAATGTCCCATTATTCTAACAAATTACATAAATACCCTTAGGCATTTATAAAACCACAAATACATTTTTCAGAAAATTCTCAAATTAACCTTCTATTATTTCTCTCTCTCCTCCCTCCTTCCCTAACCACCACCTCCGCCACCCACGACTAGCCGTCGGTCCGCACTAAGCTTCACCATTTTCGGCGCCACCACCACCAAATGAGCTGCGTTACTCCCACGGGCCACGACCATTTCCCCCATACCCACAAACACCACAAACCACCCTAACACTACCTAGTTTTAGATCAAGGGTTTTAAAAAAAAAATGAAAAAAAATCAATTTTCCAGCCAAAAATGGCCGGCATAGGCCACGCGAGCGGTGGGAGAAGTTGAGGGTGTTTCGTTGGTTGATTTGAAGAAAAACGGAGAGTACGGTGAGAAGGAGAAGATAGATTGTATGGTGGAGGAAGGAGAATTTGAGGCCGTTGATGGCCACCGAAGACTCGCCGGAGGCGGACGAGTTTGTCGGGGGTGTCTTCGCCGAAGATGGTTGCGGACAGTGTTATGGCCGGCGACAGTGGGCGGCTCAGGGGAGGGGATATGGGTGAGGAGAGAAAAAATGAGAGGGGTTGGGGAGGTATTTTTATTATTCGTTATTATTTCATTATTATTGTTATTATTATCATTAATTTAAATTAATTAATAATCCCTCCGGTCCTGATTAAACTTCCCATCCTCTTTTTTAAGGTTTCGACTTTGTCTTCCCCATTCCCAAAACTATTACGTTTTTTGTCGAGTGAATAATTAGAGAGGCAAGATGAATATGTTGGTGATAATTAGCTTTTAAATTTATTTGCTAAGTGAATCATTAAAAATTATTTATTAGTTTTCCTTTTGAAGTGCGCAAAAGGGAGCGGGACGTTTAATCTGGACCGGAGGGAGTATTCAATAATGGTACGTCCTTCCCTTCTCCTGCTACCCATTTTTGCTATCCAAACAAAGGAAATCATATTCTTTCTCCCTCACCTCCCCTCCATTCCCCTTCTCTCTCTCCCCCTCCCCTCCTAAAAGTGTATCCAAACAGACTATTAGTCTTCTAATTTTGCAATTTGCATTGATATTTCTTTCCCGATATCTCTTGCCCCTTATTCCTTTTTTATGTATGCGATGAAAAGGAATTACAAGCTTCAGATCTTTGGGCCCATGTGTTTAATTTCTGGTGCTTTCTCACTTTAGCGTTGACTTCGTCTCCTTTGATAATTGAGGTGACGTCCTTGAGTTAGGTCTCTTTACGCAATCTAGGGGCTGCCCCTTGCGAAAATTGGAGGCTATTCCTTGGAAGCTGCAGCGTTAAACCCGGAGCTTGACCGAGGCTTGTAGAAGGTAGCCTTGGCCTGATCTCGTGGATGCTAGGCAGGCTGATCTTGAAAATGGATGCCAGCCCGGACCCTTTCGAATGAAGGTCAGGGTGGTCTCATAGATGAATCTAGCCTGATCCTCCGTAAGTATGTAGGCTGATCTTGGAAAACGAAGCCCCTGCCTGATCTCATGGATGGACGATGGGCTGATCCTGCAAATTGGTGTCTGATCCTGCTGAAGGATGCTTGACTGAGCTTGTTGAAGGCAGGCCTGGCCTCATCTCTTTGATTCTAGGCAGGATGATCTTGTAAACAAATGTCAGTCTGGCTGCGCTGAAAGATGCTTGACTGAACTTCTAAAAGGCAGGTATGGCCTGATCTCGCGGATGTTAGCGAGGCTGATCCTGAAAATAAATACCACCCGGGACCCTGTCGAATGAAGGTCAGGGTGGTCTCATATATGAATCTAGCCTGATACTCCGTAAGGATGCTTAGCTGATCTTGGAAAAGGAAGCCCTTGCCTGATCTCGTGGATGGACGATGGGCCGATCCTGCAAATTGGTGTAAGACTACAGCATAAACATGTTCGCCAATAACATCCCAACAAAATTGCAAAAAAGCAGTCGTAATATCTTCCACGTTGGGCTCTTATTTTTCGCAATACTAAAGAGCGCAGTACGAACATCAGAGTGAGTGAATGGATGAGAAAGAACCTGGATGTCAGCCATAGAAATCTTAGTGGGAATATAATCATCAAGAGCCAAGGAGGCAGAGGATGTAGAAGGCACCATCATGTTGCTGGAATACAGTGCTTGAAAATGATCAACAGTAAGGGTATTAACCTCAGCGTGGTTGGAAACCCAATGACCCCATCGTTACGTAAAGAAAAATTGTGTTCTTCTGTTGTTTATCTCGCGCACGAGCAAAGAAAGTCTTCGTACAATGGTCACCAAGAGCAATACAATTCAATTTAGACCGTTGATGCCAGTAGTTGAGTGCAACCTCCGCTTTCGAAAACCATGTCTATCTTTATATTCTAATTGTGAACTTATTCATCATGCTACAATTCTAATAAAAAATAGTTCGTGACTCAACTACTACATTTTTGGTCTTCGGTTGAATAGGCGTGTGAATCTTATTAATAAATTATATTTGTTAAATGAAGTCCATCAAGTAGTACTCTGCCTTGGGTTTCTAAAATTCTTTACCTTGCATTTGAAATTCTCTCAAATATTTAAAAGAAACTTAAAAGTCGTAATGAAAGGGATTGAGGGGTATAGTTTAACTTTTGTTTTATATTTCAAATACTCAATACCTTAGACAGAGATAAAAACTATCAATTCGTAAATATATCAATTAAATTACGACCTCCAAACAATATGTCAATTATTACTCCATATACTAACCGTAAATTGCTTTTTTACTGCTAAACTTTGCTTGTTCAGTTGCTATAAGGCCTCTTCTTATATAGGCTAGCTTTACACTCATATATAACAGATTTATATACGTACTAAAGTTCTTAACCTAAGCAAGTTATCTTATAAGTTAGGAGCATCGCACATTTGCGAACACTACCCACTAAAAATCATCTTCTAACTTATTGGATACGGAGTATATACTAACTAAAATTTAGGACTTCATACTCTTAGTCTTCTACCATGGAGCACTTATAGATCTTAAAGTTAAGGTTATGATTTTATTTTAGAAAATCGCTCCTTATATACTCAACTGAATTGAAGTATATATTAGTAAGAGCATTAATAGATGGGATATACTCGATAGATAGTTACTGACTTGCAAACTTGGCATTTGAATATCTGATATACAAATCTTAGGATCAATCAATCAATCAATCGATCATCAATTAATACATATTAATAAAGGAGGCTTTTTCGTGAGCCTACGTTAAAAGTTGATTTTCACGGATCGACCAGAATATTCGATTTAATTTTCTTGCGATGTGAGAGAGTCCATGTTTTGTAGGAGATTGGGGAATGTTTCTGGTATATTTTCCTAATTCTAATCTATCATAAATAGTTGAAGTCTCAGATCAACATACACAATCATAATGTCTGGTCATATATTGTAACACCCCGACTCATCACCTGAAGCGGGTAGTAGTCACCTATGGCAGTTTGTTAGACTGCGTACTGACCCCACACACCAACACATGTCCTTTCAGGGCACTTTGACCTCACTTGTGCGCACCCTGGGAAATTTCCCAAGAGGTAATCCATCATGAAATTACTCGAAATCAAGCATGCTTAACTATGGAGTTCTTATCGATCACATGGGCTTCCTAAAAGGAAAGTCGACTTTGTTGGTATGAGTAACACTGTTAATCCTTTTGAACACCTTATATGAGCCCTTAATCTGTGTAGGGTCAGCACACAACCTGACAAGCTGCCATAAGTAGTGACTACCTCCGGTTCAGGCGATGAGCCGGGGTGTTACATATATACTCAGCTGGCCACTATAAGCTGCTAGAGTATTATTGATTGACAAGTTTAAACATTTTTCTTTGTTTTATTAGAACTTTTATATTCATATTGATTGCCTGGCAAGTTTAAACATTGTTTTTTGCCTTTTCGAATTTTGGATGCAAATTCAACATAATTAATTTTTGTAGTAACCTCATTCGAGAGCCTGTATAAAGTAATTTCAGCAACCAGAAAAATCGATTTATTTTTCTTGCGTTATGAGAGAGTCCATGTTCTTGAGAAGATTAGAGAGATACTTTCCATATGTATTCATCCTAATTCAACCTCAACTGCAATCAATACGTAGGATCAGAACTGACTAAGCTGGAGTACTTATATATACGTACAAAGCGTTTCTATTTTCGCGCGGTACATTTCTTCTATTGTTTCCTTTTGATTGTTTCCGTCTGTGTTTTACTACTTACTACCCCTACCCAAGAGAACCATCTGGTAAGCAAAGGACATGTACAGTAGTGCTGCTTTCCATATACCTACTCTTAATATCACAAATTCGCAAAGGTTCGAAGTTGGTTGCCTTGCTTCATAGCACAATAGACCACAAGTCGATGTGCATAATTTGGATGAGGAATTATACAATGTCAACTGACTTTGAAATAGTTCAAACATGCATGATTATTGTAGAATTAAAAGTCATAACTATATGCCCTTAATGCGTATGCTAATCTAGAATTAACAAACTAAGAGTATTCGCAGCGGAATTAAAAACTAAAAGAACTTATTTTCGTGTTTTTGTGTTTATATGGAAAGAAACTAAAGAAAACAAAGTAAAGATATGATCCAATACCCTCAAGTAATTGAATCTGCTGAATTCAAAGAGCCGCAACCCTTAATTCAATCATCCGCAAAGGATTTAGAACTCCCGCATGAGTTTGTCGCCCGCAAGCAAACACAAAAGAATTTGAAGGAAACTCCCTTCGACTCTTCGATATTAATACTCAATTGTTTAATCTGTAAAAAAATACATGAGACTATCTAACCTTATATAGGGTAGAGATGTCTAACTTATTGCCTTAATTCTAGCTATAATAGAATTAGGAAACTAACTTAAACTTACTAAATAATCAGACTTTCCAAATGAATTAGGAAAACTAATAATAAGACTCCCTAAGTAAATAAGGAAAACTCTAAGCTAGAATGAGTTTAGGAAAACTCTAAGCTAGAATGAGTTTAGGAAAACTCCACAACTCGATTCCTGCTTGCCTCATGCATCACCCCTACATGCTTAATTGTCAGGGGAAAAAATAAACAAATCAATAGTAGGAAAGCAACGTATCCTCATGAAGTTATCGCGATTGAGTTCCTAATCGAAAAGAGTACATGCATATACATGCATTATGATTGTTGCGCAACAAAAAGAGCTCATCAGGCACGTAATCCTGTTGAAAGATAAATCAGACAAGGCCGATGTCTTTTACTATGTTGATGAGATGGATTGTATTCTGATAAGATGGATTGTATTTTCTGAAAATTGAGTATTAATGGGTCCCGTTTTTCTGTCAATGCTGCAAGAAACTGGGACATCAAGAACGGCGAAAGTGGCGATTTGCCCCCTACACTTTCACCAATTGTGCAATTGAACACCCTAACTTCTAATTGAGCAATTTACCACCCTAACTTTTCAATTTGTGCAATTTCACTCCAACCTCTATTTTTCAACTAATTTTGTAATATAATATTTTTTTTCTTAAATTCACTATATATATATATATATATAAAACTTTTAAGTATATTATAAAATATCTTTAGCCGTAAAAATACATTAAATATTTTAAGTATAAAAATTGTAAATTTGTACATAAATCTTACAAATTTTATAAGCTGCTATATATATAATATAAAAATCGTATCTTTGAATTAAAAAACATTTTAAGTATAAAAATCGTACACTTAAGTATATAAATCGTATTTTTGTAAATTTTTTACTATATAAGCTGCTGTATAATATACTTAAATGATTTTCTTATATATTTTGTGAATTTAGGAAAAATAATTATATTACAAAATTAGTTGAAAAATAGATGTAGGTGTGAAATTGCACGAATTGAAAAGTTAAGATGGTAAATTGCTCAATTAGAAGTTAGGGTGTTCAATTGCACAATTGATGAAAGTGTAGGGGGCAAATCGTCACTTTCGCCTCAAAGAAATTAAAAAACTAGTCAAATAAGCGAATTTGGTCAAATAACTAACTTATTATGCATACCAAACATAGCCGAAGATTCTTGGCTCAACGTCACCCACACTCCGATTCCAAATAACCAGATTCCAGATTCTACATCTCCTTTTCCTCTGTGCAATAAGAGGAGGTCCTTTTCTAATCTCTCTCTCAGTCATCTTCCATACTTAATTACTTAAGATCTAAAAACTAAAATGTATTTAATTTCCCACCTAACAATCCCACTTTAAGAACAATTTTCTTTAGGATTTCTTTTCATTTCGAATAATCTTGTTTTAATTGTGCTACAATATGATCTTTAATCAGCATATATGTTTCTGTCTCTTTTATTTTTTGTTCTTTTTAAGAGAATGTTTAATTTAGTAGAGATCGATCGATAACATTATTCCATCTGTTTCTTTACATTGTCAAAATTCTCTCAGTTATCACCAAACTATAATCCACCTAACAAAAACCAAAGTTTAATTATACAAGTAAATTACGAATAACTTTTGTCTTGTGTGCTGTAATCTCTCTGTATTAGTTACTTAGTTGTATTTTATCAATTATTTGCCATAATATGTGCTTGCTACGCAATTTGCATGAGAAAGTCCACCCTTTGAAATTTCAGATTTGTGGGTCTACCTTAAAACCTGGATTTACCCAAAACTACTAATTTGGTCATTTTTAAAGATTGATATCTTCTTTTTCCTTTCATTTCTCCACCAATAACACATTTCTTCATCTTATTATTAAATAATTAATTAAATAATAATTGCATAATAAGTTTTATGAATCTTTATCTTGTCCCCAATTAGAATCCCCACACTCCTTATGAAGCTTACTTTTGACCAAAACCTCGAGTGCCAAAATTCTTACTTTTCTTTATTAGCATTTCTATATGCATTACTACACTACATTTTTTTTTTTTGAATAATATAAATTTGTTTTTTGTTATTATATACTAGTACTAGTATATATAAGACTCATAGACACACACACACCCAAGACCCAAACAACGTATAATTTACACTAGTCTTGTTGTTTTCTCCTAACATACAAACTCTCTAGGCATGGGAAACCAAGGCGAGAGCAAGATCAAAGTGATGAAGTCTGAAATACGCAGACGATTATGAGGTTGTACATGCACAAAGGACGATTTCTTGCCAGAAGAGTCGTTCCAAAGTTGGTCGAATTATGTGAGCGCTCTC